>PVHX01005611.1:24928-93286 GCA_004024805.1 Geosciurus inauris | reverse complement strand
GGTAGGTTTCAAATTTGAAAATATAAATTTTATAAATTCCCCTTGTCTGTATCATTACAGGTTTATCAACTAGGGGAAAATGCTTTTATTATGTTTATAAAGGACATACAATGAGTGAAAGGATCAACACTCTTTTTTTCTTGAGTCCAATTCCTGTGACGTGTGTCTCCATGAATCAATCGTATCCCTTCTGATGTGGTTATCTGACCAAAATTTAGGTTGCAGTTACTTCCCTTGCTGTTACTTTGGGCATACGAACCCTGCTGACACTCACCATAAGCTCTGGATACGTAGGCCGCTCTTTGGAATTCTTCTTCAAGCTTCAAAGGGAAAAAAAAAAAAAGAAATTAATTACATTAAAATGTAGAAACCATTTATCACTAAAAAGGATTTAGAACCATAACCTGCTTATTGTATTAAATGTCCTGAAAATATAAGCCTCCTTTGTTGATCTTTCTCTTCTGTTACAAAGATAAATTATGCTTTAAATCACTCTGGGCATACCTTAATAAGACGTGTGTGTGTGTGTGTGTGTGTGTGTGTGTGTGTGTGTTTATTCTTTGACACTTTACCAGTGACATTCAGACTAACCCTTCTGAACTACAGTCATTATATTTCAGAATAAATATTTACTTTTCTTCAAGGCAGCTTTTAATCCTACCTCCACTAGCAAAGAAATTGGCAAGTGGTTCCTATAATGCACCAGTTATCCCTTCACTGTTTTCAATGGCTTGGTTCTTCCAGCTTCTAGTTCCCTTGAATTCATAATTTGCTTCAATATAGTCCTAACCAACCTGCCTGACATAGAAGAAACAAACCTATAAAGTCACTAGGGTAACACTACTCGCTTACTGCGTCTTAGCTGATAAAAGAGAAAACACACTCCGTGACTTAGCAATTCTTCTGAGAAATACTTTGTGGTCATGCACTACTGTGAAGTGCGTTTTGGTTGTTCAGCTCTCAGAGATGTCGAATAACCCTGGGTACCAGAGGCAATAGTAATAAATTGCAGGATGAAGAGAATAACCCACCACCCCATCCTCCACCTCACCCCATCCTTTACCAAACCTTGGCCTTAAAATGGAAAAACAAAAAGAAAAGAAATGGTTTATTTGGGGCTGGAATTCCAGGTTCTAGAATGGAGAGAATTATGATTTTGAAAACAATGGTTTGCAAGGCCACCTACATCCTCCTGCACCCACCAGGCCACCCAGTCATACATGAATGGAGAGAAGTTGAGCCTGGAGTAAAAGGAACCAAAATGTGTTTGATTATAAGGAGGCTGGTGTTTGCACTAATGTGTCATCTTTGAGCAAATGAGACCTAGTATGGGTGACATGAGCTCTGCTCTGGTCCACCCACACAAATGCTTCCTAATGAGGGGTCCAGGTTCAGAACAAGAGGATGAAGTCTTTGAGATGCTCTGAGCAACTGCGGGGTTTAAAAAAAAAAAAAACGAAATGAAAAAAGATAGAGAGGGGAGGTCGGGGCAGGGGGGAAGCTTTTGAACCAAAGCAACTGAAAAGCAGCCTACCAGTTTATTCCAGGCAGTGCTGTGGGTAGAAGCCAGGGGACCTGAGACAGGGTACAGGTAGATGTGAGGAGAGAAGTCTCAATCTGGAACTGAGGGCAGATCTAGGACCTAGTGACCTCAGTGACCAGACAACCTATGAGAGAAAGTTTCATCTCAACGGAGGATAAAAACAAGAGTGCGTTAGGTAGAATTATCAACAGTCAAAGCTGGACTGGTCATGAGAAGGTGCGCCTGAGTGAAATGAATGAGACTTGGAACTCCCATTGATGGCTTGGCCTGCATCTGTGTCCTGAGAGTCAATACGGATGGTTCTCAGAGGAAGGTGATCTTGCCCTCCAAGGGACATTTGCCAACATCTAGAGGCATTTTGGGTTGCACAGCTAATGCAGAGGGTCACTGGCATCTACTAAAGGCCCAGGATGTTGTTAAGCATGATAGAATGCACAGGACAGACCCTCACCATGATTCTGTCTAAAATATAGTGCAGGTGTACCTGTGGACTTTAGGTCCTAGAGTGTCTCACCTCCTTGCTATACCCATCTCCTCTTAGACAGAATTCACCTGGAAGGATCTTTTCCAGCTGGTTCATCTGTCACATGTAGACATTCTCATCAGCACCACCTCCTGCTTTCTACCCTTCTCCACCCCCTCCTCTCAGAAGAAAAAGTTTTCCTAAGTTCAAGAGCCAGTTCACCCAGAAAGAAACCCAGCAGAAGAAATGTGGTCCTAGGATACTGCTCACTTGCATATAGACCCCAGTTTTAAAAAAATTTTTTTTTAAAAAGTCTAATGTACAGAAGTCCTGAGTTTCTAGCTGTTGATCAAAGCAAATAAAAACCCAGGAATTCTTCTCTATAGGCAGAGCAATTTAACTTGCTAAATCGATAACAAGAAGCACACACAATATTAAATGCACATCCAGTACTCAAGGGGTTGGTTTCAGAGAGTCCCTCTTGAGACTCTAACTCTGGACTGAATCTGAAACACTCTCACTGAGCACGGTTGTCCACTTTTCCATGAGTGGTTTTCATTGGTCAGCATCCGAACCAAGAGAGTGACCAACCAACAGGGAGAAAGAGCTCGTGTCTCAAATGTCAAACAAGGGCCTCTTTTAGAAACTAAGGATCTTTGTAGGACTGCTGATTTTTGACCTCATATTTGGTAGATAATGAAAAATGACTCTTTCCTTCCCATCCAGTAGGAGGCTTAAGGGCTTCTCTTTTTTTAAGTAGAAGTGATTTTGAGTCTAAATGTCTTATCTTTACTTCTAGAGCAGGTGAGGAAAATGTCCCCAGGAAAAGTTTCTTCTTTGAAAATCCTCATTATAAAAAACTGTCACAAAAGCCCTCCAAGTCAATCCATCATAAAGTGTTTAAGATTTGTGAAACCTCAGAGCTTGCTGGCTGATAGGCAACTTCTTGGCTTATGGCCCCTGACTGTGAAAGTCAAAGTTCACCCCAAGCTCTACAACAGAGTACTGATGGAAAACACACAGCAGAGCAGTGCTCTTTATTGAATTCCTGTATCTGATACAACCCATTCTCCCCATCGTTTAAATCGAGAGTACTTCAAAACATGCTCTAAGAATAGCTAAGTACCCAGGATAAGGTTAGGTAGGAAAAAAGCAAATTTTCCATGTTTAATAGGAAGTGCTTGAAATTCAGTATAAAATAACAACTGCAGAGTTCAAAGCTACACCAATTTCTTCTTGGATTAAAGTCAGACTTTTGAATTTTCAAGTGGCTTGTCATTTTCAAGCATGCAATTAGCTAACTGCCCTAATTCCTCTTCCAAATGCCACAACACACGCTTCTGACCGTAGCTGACACTAAAAACCAGCTTCACGCTGTCTGGAGAATTGCTAGCTTGAAGTTTGTGCTGACCAGAGGATTTCTGCCTATTTGAATTCCCACCGATTGCTTCCAAGAAGGGCTATTTGGTGCATCCACAGAATAAAAACACACTGTGCCTCTCAAGCCATACATTTGTCAAAAGCTAAATAAATACCCTCTGCCTCTTTTTACTGTCCTTTCTGAACAAGTAAGCGACTGTATTTGATTGTCTGTTTTAAACTAGTTACTGAGTTGGACAGTGTTGCAGTTGATCTTCAGAGACTTCTTTCTGTGCACCTATAGGAAGAGCTTATGGTGGAAAGTAAAAACCTACTGAGAAGCCTTTAAAAAAAATCTATATTTATATCTCTATCTATCTATCTATATATATGTATGTATGTATGCCGGGTGTGGTGACACAGCCTGTATTCCCAGCACTTAGGGAGGCTGAGACAGGAGAATCACAAGTCAAAGCCAGCCTCAGCAACGGCAAGGCACTAAGCAACTCAGTGAGACCTTGTCTCTACATAAAACACAAAATAGGGCTGGGATGTAGCTCAGTGTTCAAGTGCCCCTGAGTTCAATCTCCAGTACCAGAAAAAAAAAATGTATATATATATATAAAAACTCATTTGTGAAGCTGTCTGTGGATTAGACTATAAGGCTTTTCTTAGACATTATTATGAATCCCCAAAACAAGGCCTATCTAGTCAGCACTGTTCACTTTAGAAACTTTGTAAATACTCTATGATAGGAAAACCATGTATGAGAAAAAGAGGATGAAATTCTCATTCACTAGTCCAATTTCAAAATAAGTACAAAAAGGAAGAGTCTGTAAGGAATCATTACTTCTCTTCAAGTTCATAAGCAACGATGCCTTCACTTTCCTTTTGTCCTTCAGGATGATGTTTCTCTGAAGTTATTGTAGTAGAAGTACAGCACCTGGACCTCTGGGCTCCAGAGCTCCCTTTGACGCTGCTCCACCCCATACACCATGATTTACTGTTCTCTGACAAGCATCACACAGTACTGATGGGTGGGGGTCATGGACACCAATTTGAATCCCTGGACACTACACTGGAATGCCCTCAAATGCTTGGGTGAAATGCAAGCCACCAAAGGTCATCAATGCTCCAATAGATCCCTTAGACTATGAGTAACCTGCCCTTTTTCTATCCTTATCCCAAATACAGAAGAAGAAATAAAAACAGAGATGTACTTATCTTGAAATTTGAGATTCAAAGTGTTAACTTCCCAAGTCTGGAGTTCCTCTCCTCACTTATCACTCAGAGGAACAAAGCCTGTTTATGTTGTAAAAATATAATATGGCAATCCCTCAAAAAAGGGTTTTATAAAGATATTTCTCAAGATTACAGCTTCATCAAGAGGAAAGTAGAAGATGAGCCAAAAAAAAAAAAAAAAGGTGCTCAGAAGCTGCATCCTGCTCTTCATCATGCAATGAGTGTTCATCAGGAATGCCTTTAAAATATTCATTTATTTGATATTTGATTGTAGGTAGCTCAATCTAAGTTTTCTAAAAATGCCAGTTATAAGTCAGAAAACAAGAAGCAATAAGTGTTCTTCAGTAACAATCACTTCTTCATTCTTTCTACTCCACTCCAGACCAAATTTAAAACTGTCAATAGTAAAACAAATACAATAGCTAGGCAATTATTGAGTGGAGGCATGTACACAGATGTTAATACATATAAAAAATAAAATTGCTTCCATAAAGATCCAAGCCAGTGATAAGATCTAGGAAAAAAAAAATCCATGCAATTTTCAACTCAGAGGCCTTAAAATAATTTAATGTGCATCAAAGAAAATATCCTGGTTGGTGCTTGAGGGCAGGCAAAAAGAAAAAAATATATTAACAAATAGGAGAGAGTATACTCTCCTAAAATCCAAAAATAAGTAAAAATGCTCATAAAATTCATAATTAATGTTCCTCTGCTATTTTATAATTCCCCACACCAACAAATATGACCTATTATTTTACAAAATCAATATTCCAAAGTATCAAATTCTCCCAGAGCTATACTACTAATGCTTTGAAGAAAAAAAATCTGTGCTTTGATGATTTCTAAACTGAAATGATTTGAGTTTTGTTTCCATTATTATTATTATTATTAATAATTTTAATAAGCTCCATAAGCAGAACAAACTGACTTCCTGAATGTAAATAAAATGACAGAATTAACCAAAGTCAATTTCCAGGCAAATAAGAACATGTCTACCACTCAAAATATTTGAATGAATGAACTATGGAACTTGGAATTAAAATTGAGAGAAAAAGAGAAAGACAGGGAGCTCTTAGAGGGAAAACCTAGGGGCATTGCAGCAGAGTGTAGACAGTGCAGTCGCTGCAGAAGGAGCAACAGGACAGCATCAGGAATTTCTGCATACGTATGCACACACAGTCATTAGAAAACATGCATCTCTCAACATCTTCATTTTTAAAACACCGTAATAAGCTTTAATGCTCTCATGTTTATTTCTCTGGAGATTTTAAACTCGAGGGAAAAAAAATACTTTGATAAAAAAAATGAATTAAGTGAAGGATTTTTTAATAAACTGCAGGCAAGCACGGTGAGATGCGCTTCTAATTCTAGGAACTCAGGAAGCTGACGCAGGAGGATCGCATGTTCCAGGCCAGCCTCAGCAAAAATAAGAAATTAATAAAAAGGGCTAGGGATGTGGCTCAGTGGTAGAGAACCCCTGGGTTCAATCCCCAGCCCTCGGGGTAAAAAAAATGAAGAGAAACGTTATTCTGAACAAGAAGCAATTGATAGCAGGTCCATAGATCTTGCATCTAAACCTAGGATTCTCAACAGGTATATTTGCAGTGCATTAGGATGACTTGAGAACATTGAAAAATACTGAAATTGGTCCTTCTCCAGACCAATTAAATTGGAATCTGTGATGGTGAGGCTTTGGGGACAATACTTTTGAAAGATTGCTAGAGATGTATAAATGAGAAGCCAGAGTTGAGAACCACCAGACTGAACTGGTGATTCACAGTGGAACACTCTCTTTCTCAAACTTTTCCCACCAGCCTCCTCATTCTTACCAAAGTTTCCCGAGGTATCCAGAATGCTGGGCCAAGGGGGATGGGTGGGAGAAGAGGAACAGTAAGGAAAGCTTGAAGAAATTTCCCAAATGAGAACCTTCTTCATCACTGCTGCTCTTAGGAACTATTGGACCCAACTATCCAAGATGACTCACCCTGTTCCTACGTGACCTTTAAACATTTGAGGATAAGGCAAAAGAAAAAGAAGAAAAAAAAAAAGGCGAACCAAAACAATAACAAAAACCAAGTTTGAATCCAGAAGGCAAAATCATGACCCCATTTCAACCTGGCAGACATGTCACCACCTCCAGCACACTCACTTGAGGAAGGCAGACGGGGGACATATCTCAAGAGCCCGAAGGATGTTTATCTTAGAGACACTCAACCTCATTTTCCAAGAGTTCCAGCCCCTCTCTGGCCATTCAGCCAAAATCAAAACCAAAACCAAACCACCATGGACCAGCCTCATAACATTAGGGAAAATACCCAGGGTGAGAGACTGGGACCAAGAAAAAGTACAAGAGGCCTTCATTTCACAAGCAAGAGAGTTTTGCTTTGTGTCATCATGTTTCCCAGTAAAAGCTGTCTTCAGAACACTCCTTCCAAAGAGCAGGAAGGCCGAGGAACGATGGCGTGATGAAGGTGTTGTTTCAGCTTCTCTGGAGTCTCCAGAACTCCAGAACCTTCCTCACCAGTGAGTGTTCGGCACTGCTCCCCTCCAGGGGGCGCTGCTGGGACTGCCACCAGCTCAGACTCTCCCCTTCCTCCCAGTTCTCAGCTGCTTTCACAGGATGCCTGGATAAACCAATTTGGTTCTGTTATGTGCTTGACACTTAACATCCTCGTGCCTCCTCTTTGCGGGGGTCATTATCCCCTGACTTTGGGCATATGGCCAGGATACAGATAGGAATCACTGGATTATCTGAAGAATACTATCCTCATTCTTACTTTCCTTGATTGCAGTGGCAATTTCCATGCACAAACAAAACTCTACCACCTTATTGTGGTACTTTCTCTCCTGCTAATACAACTTTTGACACCAGCTTTCTTTGGGTTCTATTCTCAGATCCCCAGCATTATCTGCTGCACCCTGATGGGTAATTGCATCTGCAGTTGGCAAGCATTCTGCAGGAGCCAAGATTCTGCACATGTCTACGCAGCTCAGTAACAAACACCCTTAAACCACCATTGTCTCATCCAAGTATTTCTTTGCATCTTTCCCCATCCCTGAGCCTCCAGCAGTTATCACCTTTCTCTTTATGCTCTAAACAACATCAAATTGCTTATAGCTTCCATAAGGGAGTTTCTTGGTTTTGGACATCATGTGTGCTATTCCTTCTGTTTAGAATACCTTCCCTCTCCTACTTCTCTTTTACTTGTAGAATACCTCCCATGATCTCAGTTCAGGATTTATCTCCTCTAGAAAACTCTGTCCTGATGCCTTTCTTCTGACTTCTCCAAACACCCTAAGCATATCCCCATTCCAGGACATGTCATGTTGTAATACTGTACTACAACATTTGACTTATGAGACTCCTTACTTGACTTGGAGCTCAGGCAGGGCCAGGATTGTGAGGTTGTCATCTTATTCTCAAGCATGGAGGGCAGACTTTGTAGATGCTTCCAGAATGAATATATGCAGAATGGACCAAACCCAATGGAGGGAATTCATGAGAACGCACCACCTTCCTTAGCACTGGCGAGAGGGAGACAGGGCTGTCTTACCACTGTGAGGTAAAGTCAACAAACTCTGCGGAGAACTTGTCTGCGGGGAGCTGTGGCGATGGCTCCTCTACCACCTGTTTGAGCTGCTGAAATGGAGTCCCCCAGGAATCATAGGGAAACCGGAGGATGGCCAGCTCGATCTGCAAGGGAGAGGAAATAGTATAAATAGAGATGCCTCTGGGAATTAGCTGTGTTACACTCCAGGAGAATTAGAGGCAAATACAAAGGTAAAGTTCGCGTATAATTTGGGGATAAAAACAAATAATCTGTTTTCTGGCAATTTCCCCCCAAATTCCTAGAGCTATAGGTTTTTAAATATTATCTTACTAGAGACAGCCACTGAAACCTGTCTAAAACCAGTCCTTTAACAAAACCCACTGGGCTACTTTATAAAAAATTATAAGCTAACAATGTTAAACTTTAGGATTGTTATGGTTTAGATATGAGGTATCCTCCTGAAGGTCATGTGTTAGACAATGCAAGAACATTTGGAGGCAAAATGATTAGATTATGAAGTTGTGACCTAAGCAATGATTCACCCACTGATATGGATTAACTGGGTGGTAACTGTAGGCAGGTGGGGTGTAGCTGAAGGAGGTGGGTCACTGGGGTTTATACTTTGTCCCTGGTGAATGGAGCTCTCTCTGCTTCCTAATTTCCATGTTCTGAGCTCCCTTCCTCCTCCATGCCCTTCCTCCATGATGTTCTGCCTCACCTTGGGCTCACAGGTATGGGGTGGACCTATGGACTGAGACCTCTGAAACTGTGAGCCAAAAATAAACTTTTTCTCCTGTATGTTGTTCTTGTCAGGTCTTTGGTCACAGTGACCAAAAAGCTAGCTAAAATAAGGATGTAAAGCAACCAAAGGTTTGATCTGAAAATGAATTCTTACCGAGACTAAAGCAGAACTGTAACTCTGCTGCCACCTGCAGGTCCCTTGGTGAAATGGAAAAAAAGTAACCTAGGACCAAGTGACTGATCTTTTTTTGGACTTGGGTAAAGGCCACTTTGCTGTTACAGGATCACATGATTTCTGGGCAGGGACATGAAATAACTTACAGGATTTAATCAGCTGCTGTGCCTGGGAAGGAGCCAGGACCACAGTGGATAATTCCAGGCCTTGGTGATAACACTGAAAATTTATGATCACCAGTTATTAATAAGACACTGCAGGGTTGTGCCTAAGCACATTTTACTGTTTGTTAACATGTCTTTAGGACACACCTGACCTCAACAGCCAAGACTCCTACAGCCCGTGACCTGGGGAACAGCCCAAGCAAGGTACACACACATTCGCACTCTGTGTAGCATAAACATCTTGCCTTGACTAGAATCATTTGATTGCAAGTACAAGGATTCCAGTCAGACCTTTCTTTACAGATGAGGACAGAAAGATAGTCCATGTGACTACCAGTTACTCAAGGGCATACAACTAGGAAGAGGCAGAACAAAGACACAAATCATTTTGCCCAATCTCCGTTAAGTATTTCTAGTATACTGAACTGCAAATAATTGTCACCCCAAAACCACCTGCCACATCAGTCAAAAAATGATGCCCAAGAACAGCATGCAGGGCTTTTGCTTCTCAGTCTCAAAGTGCACCCCATTCCAGTGGCATATTCAGAACCTCCAAAGCCCAAGAAGATTGTCATACGCTACCATGGTGATGCCCAGACTCCAAATGTCAGACTTCACGCTGTATCCCTTCTGGTTGAGCTCTGGGTTTATTCTTTCAGGCTAGAAAAGGAGACAGACAACTGAGAAACTGGAAAGTCAATGGAGACAATATTCATAGCTTAACTAAGACTCGGAGTAGGGACAGCAGCAGCTGCCAACTGAGTTGTTTTAAACTTTAACATGACTCCCAGGCCCAAGAGACTCAGACAACATGTCTCCATGGAGTTTTCCTTCTTCTGCTAGTCTTTTCTTTGAGACAGTCATGGATCAAAGTCCCTACACATGGGCTGGGGTTGCAGCTCAGTGGTAGAGACTTTGCCTAGCATGTGTGAGACACTGGGTTTGATTCTCAGCACTGTATATAATAAATAAAAGACCACTGACAACTAAAAATGTAAATTTTAAGAAGTCCCTTCACAACAAATTTTAATTTTGCCTTAAGAAATGGGGTATGCATTATAAAGCTACTCTGCCTGTCTAAAATTATCCTTGTTAAAATACCAACAGTCTAGAATCAATTAAAAAGAATCCACAAGAGTTACTAGGCTACTGTCCAGTGTTAGTAGACCTTGGCAACCTTTAGCTAAACATAGATAGGGAGCTTTTCAGTTCCAAACACAACTTCAGAAATGGAGTCCCACTGTCTCTGCTAATGGCGATGAATCTTCAGAGCAGTGAGGTTCTCTCCTGACAAACCCAGCCATGTGGTTATTAACTTAAATTCTGTTTACTAATCTGTCCTCAACCAACAAGGGAACACTCACCTGCAATTCAGTGTAGAAAATCATTCAGGCTGTATATCAAATAATATATCTTTTTTAACTGACTTTTAAAAGTAATATATATGCTATGGTCTGATGGTTTGTGCCCCCCAAAAGCCACACATTAAAACCGAATCACCTGTGAGACAATAATAAGAGGTGATCAGGTCATCAGGGTGCAGCCTTCATAAAAGGAGTTAGTGCCCTTTTACAAGAAGCCCTAGAGAGATCCCTCCCCCTTTCCATCATGTGAGGACACAGCCATAAGGTGCTATGAATCAGAAAAGCAAGCCTTCACCAAGACCAAATCAGTCAGCACCCTGATCTTGGACTTAGTGTCCTAAACTCTGAGAAATGCATTTCTGGTTTTATCTAGTTTGTGGTATTTTGCTATTGGAGCCAGTAAGAATGAAGAAGTCACTGTCTGAAGCAAGTGACTGAGGAGTTCAGAGAGGAAATATTTAAGAAAATAAAATGATGCAGACTACTTCTTGAGTCTTAGGCACAGTTCAGCTTTCCCTCTTTGGCCATCCACATCCTGTTCCCCTACCTGATTTTGCAAGCAGTTCATTCTCAGATGCCACCCCAGCCGCCATACTTACGGCCATGTATGGTTTGCAACCTGCATCAATTGTTTTAGCAACAGAGTCCACCAGGTAGCCACTGATTCCGAAGTCACACATCTTCACTTGGCCCAGGGCATTAATCAGCACATTAGAAGGCTTGACATCTGAAAGCAAGAACAACCGGCCTACCATCATCCTAGGCTGCTTGGAAAATCTGTCTCTCTGCCACCAGAGGGCCTAAAATCTCCATTAGTCCTTCACCTACCATTCCCAAAGTTGCCCAACACAAAAGCAAACGTCACCCCCTGACTCCTGGTTACATGCTGCTTGTGGTTTTCAACTTGATTCTTCGTCTGCATATTTTGTCTGTGTCCTGTGAGTGTGTGAATCCCCAGGTAGAAAGAATTGTTTTCCTCTATTTATTATTATCTTCATTTCTCCACATATGGTAAACACTTTAAAAATTATTACTGAACTAGGTGCGGTGGCGCAAGCCTGTAATCCCAGCGGCTCGGGAGGCTGAGGCAGGTGGATCACAAGTTCAAAGCCAGCCTCAGCAACAGCGAGGCACTAAGCACCTCAGTGAGATCCTGTCTCTAAATAAAATACAAAAAAGGGCTTGGGATGTGGCTCAATGGCTGAGTGCCCCTGAGTTCAATCCCCAGTACCTGGCCCTCCCAAATTATTACCAAATCGAATGCTCAATTCAAAATGATATACTGCATATTTAGCATGGGAGAAAGAGATTGAGGAATGAAAAGGCAGAGTGTAATGCAATGATACACCAAACCTAGTCAAAGCAACCAGTGTTGATTCAAACTTCTGTAAAACATAGGTCAGTGGTCACGGTTGTGTAACAGGTTATGAGACAGGAGGATCGCAAGTTCAAAGCCAGCCTCAGTAGCTTAGTGAGGCCCTGTGCAATTTACAAAGATGCTGTCTCAAAATAGAAAATAAAACAAGGGCTGGGGATCTGGCTCAGTGGTTAAACACCCCTGTGTTCAATTCCCAATACCAAGAAAAAGAAAAAGAAAAAATAAACCCAAGCATGCCAGACCACAGGGCAGGTCACAGAGGAGCATTGCGGAACAGATTTAAATGAACCTTCAGACTACAAAAATGTAACCCACCCACTCATATACCCCAATAGATGACCACTGTTATCTCTGGATAATGGAATTAGTAATTAGCTACTTTTTCCCTTTGTGACACTTTTCACAGATGGGCATAGAATAAGAAGAAAAAAGTTATTATAAAAGCTTTAAAAATTATCCTTTATGGGGCTGGGGTTGTGGCTCAGTGGTAAAGCACTTGCCTAGCATGTGTGAAGCACTGGGTTCAATTATCAACACCATGTATAAATAAATAAAATAAAGGTCCATTGACAACTAAAAAATATTTTTTTAAAAAACTTGTCCTTTATAATTTTTTTCTTAAACTGGCTGATAACACAAATTTCATTTTGTTATTTTTTAAACCTTTATATTCTCTAATAAGAATTAAATATCTCATAATCTGGAAGTAAACCATTCAAAATAAATTTCATATTTATGAGTAATCCACATTCTTTTTCCTATGTATATTCTATCCTAATTTCTTTTCTTGGTCTTCCAACCTCCTATTTTTCCAATTTTTAATACTACCAATTTAATAATGATAATAGGCACATGGTCCTTCCCAGGCTCATCATTTAAAAATGATCCAAACCACAAAGCCCTATTAGCTATCAAAACTTTCCATTAACTTTCTCAAGGACCTGGTTTAATGCACCTCTTCCAAGAAGTTTTCCCTGACTATGTACTCCCAGTAATAACTGAACTACTTCCATATTTGGTCTTTTTCTATTTCCAAGATGATATCCTTTTACAAAGCTCTTATTTTTGTATATTTATCCTATTTTCTGATTGGTAATCTCTAGGTATAATTTTAACAAGAATATATTTTCATAGATACACTCCAGGGCATCTACTAGAGTGCTGTATTTAAATAATGCTTTAAAGGTAATTATAAGAGCTAAATGAATGGATGGATAAAAGTAAATGAGTGGATATATGGATGGATAAGTGAAAGGATGGAGAGATAACAGGCAAAGACAAAGAAAGGGAAAGAGAAAAGGAAAAAAATACATCATTTTCTCCTGCCCCCTGCAGCCTGAAAGGGTTCAGTTTTATTCCAGAGGTTTCCACACTTCAGTGTGCACAAGAATCACCTGGGGATCTTATTAAAATATAGATTCTAATATATTTGTTCATTATGCTTTGATAACAAGCTCCTACATGATGGTCAGTACAAGATGAATTTTTATCATCTCCACTATTCTCCATGATTACTTAGCTCTGCTTGGTAACAAGTCTTTTACATTCAATTTAGTTATAATATAAAACCCAGGTCATCTTCTTATTCCCTCAACCAAGATAAAGAAAACGCACTCTGTAATTTGGACCTGAAGTGTCCCCCAAAGTGTTAAAGACTGTGTTCAGCTTGGCGCTACTGTGAGGTGGTAGAAACTTTAAAAAGTTGAACCTAGTGGAAAGTTTTAGGTTATTGGGAGTGTGCTCCCAAAGGGGACATGGGATCTTGCTCTCTTCCCCTCTTTCATTCCCAGACACAGAGTGAATGGACTTCCTCTGCCACACACTTCCACGGTGATGCATTGCTGCACCACAGGCCGAAAAGTAATGGGGCCCACTGACTATAAACTAAACCCTCCAAAACTGTGCACTAAAATAAACCTTTCCTGTCCATAATTTGATTATATCAAGTGTTTTATTACAGTCACACAAAGCTAACACAGCTACTTCTATGGTCTGTTATACAATCCCAAACGATTGCCTGGCCCAATTCCACTTCTATCTTTATAGGGGAAGGGAAATAAGGAAGGAGAGTGAGTGCAGGCAAAAGAAATAAACTTCTTCAAAAGAATAGCCAAGGGAGCTCCGTGGAGGCTTACCTCGATGGATGACAGAGAGCTTACTGTGTAAATGTTCTAATGCTTTTACAATCTGTAAAAGAAACACAAAATAGAATTATTTACCCCATCACTGGAAAGAAACTGAATATTAAGCATATTCAGGTTTATTATCCCTGGCTTAAGGTCACAGGGTGAAGTATTTTCCCAAATAGTGGCACTCCTACCCAAGAAAATACACAGCAAGTTACACAAATGGGGCTCTACCCACCAGGGAGGGCTATATCTTACAGCAGAGATGTCTCACTCATCCATATTTTTGGCCTCAAGCATTTTCTTTTCTCTTTACCCTCCTGAATCTCAGTAGCCATTAAGGTAGCAGTCTTTTCTATCTCTTTTTCTTCTGCTTCTTTTTATGCCTATTAGTTTTAAGAAAACATTTAAAATCCTCAAATTAAAGCTGAAATAAAGAGTAGATACCAGAATATAGACACTGGGAATGCAGTCATAACAGATGAATGCACTGCTTAGAGTACTCAGTGTAGAATATGCTAAACCAAATCAGTGGTAACATCTTCTACACAGTGCTCAGAAAGGAAAGCATTTCTTTATCCACCCACCAATGTAGTCACACATTCAGCAGACATGTGTTGGATGGTGGTTATGGTAGAGGTAGTGATTCCTCATACTGGGAACACTGGACAACTGAGGTCTACACTTCTCTTGTTCTCCTTACAATAGAGTTTATGATATACTCACAGAAACTGCTATCTTCCCTAAGATGTCCTCTGGAATTGTTTGGCCTTTATCAATAACTTGTTTGTAGAACTTATCTAGCGACGTGTCCATGAGCTCCATGCAGATCCAAACATCGCCCTGGATCAATCCATTCAAGGATTGTAAAGCAGGGTGGAAAAGGGGAAAAGAAGAAACAGTTAATACCTCTCCTGAAGAACTATTTCCCACTTGAGTTTTTAGAGGAAAGACACGGTTTCCCTTCAAGATCTCAAAGGGATTTGCAAACGAGCAAGATCAGCTCCCAAAAGCAGCATAGGCAGCCCTGGCACGTGATGGAGTGGAAAATCAAAGGACCACCTACCTCCCGGAAGAGTGCTCCATAAAAGGTAACGGTAAATGGACAGTCCACGGTCCGCATGGAAACATCCAAATCCATCAGTAGCCTTTTCTGCTCCTGGCTATTTACAGTGGCCCGGATCCGCTGGATGGGAATAACTTATGGTTACTGCTCTGAGCTGAGTTAGTTAGTAAGGCAGGGACCTGAGGAGCCCCATCCTGAAATCAGCAGAAACTCAATCACTGCTAGCACATACCAACTCTGAATGAACAGCTAATTGTAATCAGTGAGACACAAGGAAGATTGTTTGTCATTTGATTTCTTGAATAGCCCATAGTAAAAGGAAAACTGCTTGAATAGTTCAGAGAGTAGGAAGATATTTGGAACTGTATTTCTAAGGTATAAAAATAATCGGGCTTATCGTACTGTATCAGGTGAATGTGAAGATGGTAGGATATTAATTACTTCACTGCTTATCTGTCATCCTAAGGGGTAAAAAGCCAAAAGCCCTTCTTTTGGGAACAGGTAGGAGTAGAGTAGCTATCGTCAGCCCACTGTATCCCTGGGAGATTGATTCCAGGACACCCCCCACACACACACCTTGTATTACCAAAGTTCAAGGATGCCCAAGTCTCATATAAAATGATGTGGCTTTTGTTTATGACATATACATATCTTCTCATATACTTTCAATCATCTCTAGATTGCTCTTAACATTTCATACAAAATAAATGTATACAAACAATTGTTACATTGTATTGTTTAAGGAACAATGATGAGGGAAAGGCCTGTACATATTCAGTGCAATTTTTTTTCAAATATTTTTGATCCATAATCGGTTGGATCCACAGACATGGCATCCACACAAACGGAGGGCCAGCTGTATTTGGAATAAAGTGCAACTGTAAACGAATTGATACAACTACAGGAACAGGAGGAATCAAACAGAAAGAGAGAAGCTACTTAATTCTACCCAGTGCTTCTGAGAGAAGACAAACCTGTCACACTTACAAATATTGCTTTCCAGAAACATGACTGTGTCTTTAACTGAAAGCAGAGGTACCATATCACCAGGTCCTCCTGTGGTGTTTTCCATTCTCTAACAGCAAAACACTCCACATTTCCTATCACTCCTAACAAGGGCCCAGTTATTAACTATCCAGAAAAGGCAATTCCTTAAGATCCTTCCAGCATCTACTCCAGAAACATCCACGGATTCCAGATTTCTGTTCATAGCTCAACAGGGATGCAAATTGACTCTAGATGTATTTACTCTCCTTTTCCCACCCACAGATGTTTTCTCTCTCCATTACAGTTTCTTGATTTTTCAGGGGCAATTCTTTAAAAGTAACACAAAACAGTATAAAAGAGATTCATACATCATAGCAACCAAGTGCAATATGTACACTTGCCTTGGAGGCTGATTGGAAAACCCAACAGAACAACAACAGCACTTCAAGATAATCAAAGAAATTTTAGTTCAGATCCAGTATCAGATGAGGCTAAGAAAGCACTTGTTAATTCCATTAAGTATGACAACGACATCATCATTGTATAAAAACTTAAAATGGCGAGAGAGTTTAGTTAAAAAAACAAAAGTATACACAACACATACCAAAGAAGCATTTTACAATCATTTGGAGAAAATACTATTCCCTACAAATAATCTTTTCTTTTTCACCCTATGGAAGACCCTTTGGCTTCCATGAAAAGAATTGGTTTACAGTTGAGATGAACAAATACACACACTGCAGATATTAAACAGTCGGGAAACATCAACTCTACCTTGACCGCCATAATCTGCGTGCTGGGCACGTGCCGCATCTTCTCTACCACCCCATAGGCACCTCGTCCCAGCTCCATTATAGGCTCCAGGTCATCAGCTTTCACCTCAAAGTTCTGTGAGAGTGAAAAAGAGGAAAATGATAAAGAAACTAGACACTGAGCACGCCGTCCTCCTCCATCTGGTTTTTCTCCATATTCAAGGGCTATTGCTCAGCCCCAAGTTTTTCTAGCAAGAACCCACAAAAAGCACCAGGAAAAGCTCAGGTTTCTACAGGAAGCCAAAGCCACCTGTTCACTGTAAGCAACACAGAGACCCAACTCCACCCAACTCAGCTTTCCAGTGCCTCCGTGGAAGCTGTCTACACTGCAGCTCTTTAGCCACGCCCCCTTAATTATCTTTATAATCTACTACTGGCTGATGGCATCTAGATCTGTGCTGCTTTGAGACTGGCCCTCCCAAGAGAATCATCCAGTCTCTTCAAAAACCCTCATCAGTCCCGTAACAGCCTGATTTCAATTCACAATTCAAAATAGCAAAAGCGAAACAAGCCATTTCCCTTCAATGTCCAACTTTTTTGACACATCCCTGACAGCATGTTAGAGACAATAAATTTTTCGGTCATCCAGAAAGTATATACTTAAGATGATCAAGGTGCTAGCTGGTAGGCCTGACTTTTCTCACCTGATTTCCAATAGAAATGCAAGCCTTAGAGTCTAAATCTCGAGGTGGCCTGAGAGAAAGAGGAAAAGAATAAACATGAGATATTTATGCAAATATGTTTTTTTCCAAATTATATGCAACTGAAGAGTTTTTCCCCTTACGAAGAAGGTGGAAGTTCATGAGTCAGGAAAAACAGCATCAGAGTGTGAATATATGGGATTTGAAATAAAATACATTAGGGTTTAAAGTATTTCATCTCTTTGAGCCTCTATGTCTCCTTTAACGCGGAGATGTTAGTGTGCCTACCTTGTAGGGTAGGACTGGGTTATTACAGGGAATGTTCCAAGTCAAATGCTCTGCAGAATGCTTGGCACACAGGAAATAGCCAATAAATAGAAGCCACGTGTGGGCAGTTACAGAGCTATAATAAGCTCCAAACCTTTTCTTTAATTCAAGAGCACCAACAGATCCAACATTTCACCACTTTTTCCACGATTGTTGTACAAGAAGAAACAACATTTATTTCAGTCTGATTGAATCAAGAAACCTGCTCCCAATACCCAGACCTCTTCTAATGAAAATGATTAATCCACCCAAGCCTCAGGCCTTTGGGTTCATCTAGTCTGCCAAAAGCATCAAGCTATGGGGCCAAGACTGACAGCTCAGATTGGATTAGTTGACACTGTGTTCCTTCTGTCCAGGGCTGGGTATATTAGTTTGCCTGGGGCACTGAGATTTTGTAGGAATAAACTACGGGTGGATGCTCTTTGCCAGTTATTCCATATTTTAATCTTCTGGGTGAAGAATCAAGCTTATTACAAAATTCCTTCCCTAGAAGACCAAAGGTATCCTAAAGGTCACCCAGTATTACTGTTTTATATGAATAACCAACTTTGGTTTATTATAATAATAATTTGTTTATAATTCTATAGCTGTAATCAGTTCACTGGTCAGTATTACAATTATTATTCATTTATTTAACAAGACTTACTAAGAAAATTGAAGAAGCTATTAAATGCAAATGGTTTAGCACAGTTAGTCACAACTCTAAGAGACATCTTTATCTCTATTTCAATGCAAAGAAATGCATGGATATTACATGCATGTACAGATCTGCAACAACAAATCCCACCATCATATACAACTATAATGCTCCAATTTAAAAAAGAAAAGAATTGGCATTGCAAGAGATCAATTTAAGGTCTTTCAAAGAGATGATGACATTAGAATTCAGAGCTGTACCATGACTTCTCAATTACAGAAGTAAAGGATCCTAACTTACTAGCCACACAAATTATTTGCCATAGCTTTACCCAGTCTAACAAGCACATAATTGAGTTTCAGAGATCCCTGAGTTTCCACGCCAGCTCTTCTACTTAGAAGTTGTACCATAACAATAAACAACTTGGATCTACCTTCCACTGAGCAACTGCAATGGGCCAGGCAATTGGTAAGACATTTAATATAGATTATTCATCTAATCCTCATAACAACAACATCATTGTTTATACCTATGTTTTAGAAAAGGAAATTAAAATTTAATGCAGTTAGGTCTCTTGCATAAGGTACTAACTGGTCAAGTTTAGATCTCAAACATAAACTACCTAGGCATTCTGGGTAAGCCCATGAAATCTTACCCATGAAGCTAACTGAACAATTCTAAACAAAGCACCTGACCCTTACACAGTTCTGTTGTTTTGCTTTTCAAATGAGGTTTTTTAAAAAAAAATGCCTCCTGATCCTCTTGTGAGGGTTAAATAAAATGATACTGACTAGCATAGAATTGACTTAGGATTAGTTACTCTCAATCAAGTGAGTGAACAGCTCAGAAACCTGAGTCAAAAACACATTGGCATTGGCAACTCAAAGAAAGACCACATACACTGGACTGCAGAGAGTAGAGCTCTGTCCCAGGCTAGGGAGACAGGGTATGAATGGTGAGAATCGCCAGGCCAACCTCAAAAAATCACCAAGGAAAGTAACCAAATGTGGAAGATACTTCTTTAGAAGAACAAATCTAATAAAGCTGGGTGTTAAAATAAGAAGACTAATCTAAATAGTGTAGTCCACAATACTATAAGTGATGCTCTTACCTACACACAGTGAAGCAAAAAAGGGTATTCAAAATACATTTTACCAGTTGAGGAAAAAACAAAATAGAAGATACATTTACCCTTGTTTAGTTTCTTATTCATTTGCTTATGTCAAGGAAGGCTTTCAAAGATTCATAAAACATACAAAATCAACATTCATTAAGAAAAGGCAAAGTCTCAAAAGGGAAAGAATACAGGAAAGCTGGGCAGTTAATGTAAGAATATATATTATATAGAGAGTGTTTTTTATATATTTTATATATGTGTATATACATATATATATATACATACATATTATTTTGTTTTGTTTTGCAGTTTGGGGGATCAAACCCAGAGTTCATACATGCTAGACAGGTTCTATACATGCTAGGCAAGTTCTCTGCTATAGAGCTACATCCACAGCCTAATAGAATATATCTTAAAGAAAATATGGAAAATAAGAACAGAAAGCGATAAAATTAAAAACAGGAAAACAATCAATAAAACAAAGCTGATTCTTAAAAGAAAAAAATTAATAAAATCGATAAACTTCAAGCAAAATTGACAAAGAAAAGGAAAGACATAAATTACCAATATCAGGGGAAAAAATGGGATACCATATTAGATCCTGCTGCCATTGAAAGGACAATCGGGAAATACTACAACTTACTCTCACAGATTTAACTGCTCAGAAGAAGGGGACCAATGTCTCAAAAGCCATATTATACCCAAAGAAATATCCAGGCAATCTGTTTTCACTGGAGAATTTTAGCATTCAAAGACTTAATACCAGTTTTACACAAGGACCACTGAAAAATAATGAGAGGATATACTTATTACCGACTCCATTTTATGAGGACCTTATTATCTTATCAGAAATAAGGCACAAAAGAAACAATAAATAAATCAACACAGATCAACATCTCTCATAAGGCTGATGTTAAAACCCCCAACAAAATTTTAGCAAATCCAACCTAACAATGTATAAATACACACACACACACACACACACACACATATATGCCACAACCAACTGGAATTATTTTGAGATGAATAGCTCAATATTTAAAAATTAATCAAAGTAATCCCCTTATTAATACAACAAAAAGGAAAAACCTTACGATCATAGTAACCAATACAGAGAAAATAGTCAACAAAATTCAACACCCATTTATAATAAAAATTCTCAGCATACTATGACTAGAGAAAAACTTCTTCAATCTCATGAACAACATTAATAAGAACTCTACAGTTAACGCCAGGCTTAAGTAGAAAAGATCAAATAAACGTTTTTCTTCTAAGATGAGGAACAAAAGTTAATTGTAGACTCTTACCAATTGTACTTGACAGTACTAGATATCCTTGCCACTTCAATAAGGCAAGAAAATAAGAGATTAAAAAAATAGAGACTAGAAAGAGGGACACAAAACTCTCTGTTCACAGATGGCATGATTATCTACATAGAAAATCCCAGGGACCTACAAAAAGCTTTTATGACTAATACATGAGTTCAGCAAGGTCACAGGAAATCAGATCAACACAGAATTAACTGCACTTCTATATGTTGACAATAAACAATGGAAACCAAAATGAAAAAATAAATGCCACTTATAATTAATTGCTCCAAAGAAACTTACTTAGATATAAATCTGAACAAGTCCTAATGAAGATGATCATTACAAAATTCTGATGAAAGAAACTGTTAAGAACCTAAATATTTGGAGAAATTAACCATGTTCATGGATTGGAAGTTTCAATGTAATGAAAATGTCATTTATCCCTAAATTGATCTGTAGGTTAAACTCAGTTCCTAATAAAATGTCAGCAAGTTCTTTTGTGGATGAAGACAAGCTTATTCTAAAACATATCCGAAAAGAGAAAAGGCCTTCGAAGAGCCAACGTAACTTTGAAAATAAGAACAAGTAGCAAGAATTGCTTTTCCCAATGTTAGGACTTAGTATATAGCTGCAGTAATCAAGACAGTGTGTCGCTGGCAGAAGAACAGACACATAAATCAATGGAACAGAATAGAGATCCAGAAATAGATCAAAGCAGGCATGCCTAATTGATATTAGACAAAGGAGCAAACACAATTCAACAGAGGCAAAAAATATGAAGCTCAACCTAACCCTTGTACCTTTTACAAAAATTAACTGCAAATGGATCAGGGGCTTAAATGTAAAACTATAAAGTTTCTACACAAAAACAGAAAAATCTTCAGGACCTGGGACAAGGTAAAGGTTCTTAGGCTTGTTACTGAAAGCATGATCAGTAAAGAGAAATAATTTATAAATTGAATTTCACCAAAATCAAAACCTTTAGTTCTTTGATCCTGCTCAAAGGATAAAAAGACAAATTACAAACTGGGAGAAAATAATTTCATATCACATATTTTAAAAAGTTCTCATGTCTAGAATATACAAGTAATTGCCAATAGTCAATAATAAAAAACAATCTCCTTAGTTAGTAGGCAAAAGATAGATACCAGACATTTCACAAAAGAAAATACATGGATGGAAAATAAACACCTAAAAACATGTTCTACAGACTAACCACTAGAGAAATTCAAATTAAAACTACAATGCAGAGCTAGGGTTGTGGCTCAGTGGTAGAGCACTTGCCTAGCATGTGTGAGGCACTGGGTTCAATCCTCAGCACCACATAAAAAATAAATAAAGTTAAAAAAAAACTACAATGATATATCACTACCCATCAGAAAAGCTTATATGAAAACCAGTGGAAATATCAAATTCTGGAAGGGATGCAGAGCAAGTGTATCATTCATATATTATTGTTGAGAACATAATATGTTACAATCACTCTAGAAAATAGTTTGGCATTTCTTTCAAAATGGAAAATGTACTTGCCATATAAACGAGTAATTGCAGTTCTGGGCATATATCCCAGAGAAATGAAGACTTATTCTCATGCAAGGACTTAGAGAGGGATGTCATAAAGACTTTGTTCATAATAGGCAAAGAATGGAAAGCATCCGTATTTCCTTAAAAGTCTGAAGGGTTAAATAAGTTGTGGTATAACCAGGCCATGGAACAGTACTCAGCGATAAAGCAGAATGAGTTATTTATATACTACACACAGCAACTTGGATTAATCTCAGGGAAATTTAAGTTGAATGAAATAAAATCTCAAGCCAGGTGCCGTGAGCCACGCCTGTAATCCCTGTGACTTGAGAGGCTGAAGCACGAAGATCGCTAGTGAGGCCAGCCTCGGCAACTTAGGGAGACACTGTCTAAAATAAAATGAGAAGGACTGAGGATGTACTTCAGTGGTAAAGTGCCCCGGGGAAGAGGTAAGCATGACTTTTAGGGAGCTAACACGCACGTCTTACATTGTTCATACAGTTAAGCATCTTGACTATGATAATGGTTACCTCCAGCAAAACTGACGAAGATAACAAGATCACAAAGCTACACATGTCAACTACATAGAGCTATGCATGCCCCCCACACACACACATAAATGAGTGCTTGTATAGCTATTGAAATTAAATATATTCTGTGGTTTGTACCAATATGGCTGCCTTGATTTGGTATTACACTATCGTTGTGTAAGATGTTAACATGGGGAGATTTAGGTGCAGGCTGGGGCAAAGCTACTTGGGACCTCCCTGTACATTCCTTTCCAACCTCCTGTGTATCTACAATTTTATTTTTAAATAAACATTTTTAAAGTATATCCCATCGAGTTCCTCTCAAGGTGACAAAGTAGGACACATATTTGACTCTAAGCTCTTCAGAAACTAGTCAGGGGGTAAAATAATAGTAATTTCACAATTTACAAGTCCACAAGGGAGAACCCAACTGTTCAGAGGAATCCCATTCCAAAAAATAGACATTAGTTATGGGGGAAACTTCCTCCTACAGATCCTCATAAAAGGAACATCCTCACTGGAGCTTAGCACCACAAGCTACCATGCACAGTGCTAAAGAGTCACTCTTCACTTTGCTCTGTCCACAGAGATTCTTCAGTGAAAATTTTCTTCCTGTGCCTGCCTGGCCTTAGCAGTCTGAGGGAACATGATCACGGTTATGAGTGCATCCCAACACTAGGGGGCGCATTTTCTGATAGGCTGGATCACAGTGCAGGACAAAACCTTTGCAGAGGGAGGTCTTTTGAAGACAAGAGCAAATGCTTTAAAATCTTAAGTTTCCACTGGGATGTACTCTCTTTATACTTGCTCTGTCTCTCTAGTGGTGCCTCTGGTTTGATTTTTTTGCCTTGGAATTTCTGTTCCTGCCTTGCATCTGCCATGGAGGTGGTTGTACTTCCAGCTGGATGAGATGTACCCTTCCCACCCCACAGAGAGACAAAGAAAGAAGGATCACAGAGAGGGCATCCTGCTCCA
This sequence comes from Geosciurus inauris, assembly GCA_004024805.1. NCBI lineage: Eukaryota > Metazoa > Chordata > Mammalia > Rodentia > Sciuridae > Geosciurus > Geosciurus inauris. The sequence goes on along the minus strand of PVHX01005611.1, from coordinate 69,254 downwards.
CCGGGACTTGAGCTCACTACAGATTTGGGCCAAAGCCTTAGCTAATAAAGAAGTGTTCCTTTACCTCATTTTCCCTTCTGTTTATATGGGACGGGATTTAGGTGTGAGAATGTGGGTCCTCACTAAATACCACCTTTCCATCTCCACCGATGATATTTTACAGTAGTGGCTCTCACAGGGATTTGTTTGTTCACTCACATCTACAGGGAAAAAGCAGGACAGTCCACATCTGGGGATCTCTCTGGGCTTCTGTAGGACCTCAGCTGCCAAACATATGTGCGACACAATTCTGACTCGACCAATAATTTAAGGCACTGACTTCAAAGCTACCCATTGATTGTAGACTGAATATGATGATTTCAGGTCTCAGAACAGTAACAAAACATCTTTCCCCTGAGAGGGCTCTTCTTTCTAACACCTACATCCAAAGTGAAGGCCTGGCTCACTCTCCCCAAAGTGAACCCATTGGGAGGCTAAGTCCCAAGTACTCGGGTTAAGATGATAATTGTGCCAACTTACGTGGAACTGGTCTGAGGTTGTTCAAATGCTTCTTTTGGAATTTTAAGGCCAGGGTTTCGCTTCTTGCCTATTGGGAAAGATGTAAGGACAAAGTTAAAAATCTACATCATAGCAAGAGAGCGGGGTAGAGGCTGCCTCAGAAGGCAAAGAGCTGCCACAGACACACACTCTCATCTCCCGGTTCTGAACACCGTTTCCTCCCCAGGCAGTCTGTGCACGCACCAGCCAGCACAGTGTGTCCTAAATGCAAACTGGCATCCGAAATGACTTTTTCTACCTACAAGGAGAACCTATCAAGGTAAGAATGCCAACTCTGTTTTTCTAGGAAGATGTACCCTTTCTCCCTGCCGAGAATAGTATTCCAAACTTTTTTTTATCACAGAATATTCATGATGGCAAATGATATTGGTTACAGGGGTATTTTGGGGGTTTGGGGAGTTTTTTGTTTGGTTTTTGTTTTGCTTATGTTTTTGTTTTGCATCTTTTTAATGTCAGTCAAACATAGTCACTCATCCCAGTATCCTTCAGTTTTCTAAGTTGATCAGTGAACAACTGCAAGATTTAACAATGGATGTAAAATACAAACTACTTTTTCTCTTTTGCCCTGTCCCATTCCTTGGCTACCTGTCACAAGTTGAAAAACCTAAGAAAGGGTTTTTAAAATCTTAAACCTAGAATAATATTTATTTACATTTGCTTTGTTCCAAGAAGGATTAAGATAACAGATGGGTTCTTGCAAAGAAGACTGTACATCTTTGGGGACTAAATAGGAATGGACTCAGATATTGTTCATCCCTGGGCTGAAACTAGAACAGCGTTTGGCTCAAGTGCTTTTGTTGATGAGTTCAAAAGAACAGACTGAGAAGCACTAGCCCAGGAATCAGATCAAAGAAAAGAGTCTGGGATTTTCCTCATCTATGGAGATCCTGTGTCTCTTGTTGCTTGGCAGGAAGAACCAAAGCCAAGCCGGGTCTCCACAGTTCTGTTTCCTCTCACCTTTTCTCTAAGTCATCAGTGAGCACTTTAGAGCTGACACAAGCCACATAGACAAGGTCCTGGATAGATCGTGAAGTTTCAAAGAAACTGAAGAAATCAAAGAAGGTAAACTCTCTGCTGGACAAGGTCGGCAGAAGACCTTGGTGACTTATTTAACATCACAGAGGCAGCAATGGCCCAGTCAGAATCAGAGCCCCAGGCTCCTGACACTCCAAACCAGAGTACTCTTCACTTTTCCACAGTGGCAGAACTGCAGAGACAGCCAGAGAGTGTGGGGTGTGGAGAACACGGGCTTTGGAGTTTGAAAATCCCCAGCTTCCATCTGGTTCCTGGTTCTTCCATTCTTTTTTTTTTTTTTTTTTTTATACCCAAAAACTTCCAGAATCACTTTTCAACTGACTCTCGATTTCCTCAATTGTAAAATACAGAAGTGACATGGACTGTGAGAATCAAATGAGACAAAGCTGAGGAAAAAACACTGAGATCCCGTAAGCATCTGTTGATTAGAGTCAGAGAAACAGCTGCATAGTCCCATTTTCTAAAAAGTCTTTTAAGAAATTCATGAACGAAAGTGGTCATATTATCAGAACCCAATATAATGTATAAATGAGTTTTTCTTTTTGTTCCTTCAAAATCTAAATATCTAGATCCATTCTGCCATTTTAGATAAAGCCAGGAAAAACATATGCTTACCAATAATCAGCACAGAGAAAACCTTTTAGGAACACCCTTAGTAAAATAAGTTTTCTCAGTTCTCAACTCATTTCTCTCTATAAATTCGATAACATTCATAACTAACCATTGTTTCTCCTGTTCTTGGAGCTCAGAAGGCTATTGAGCATGTTTGACTAAATTAGTTGACACTCTGCAATGACAACTGAGGATACACAGTTTTACTATGTTATCTGCACTAAATCTGATTGTGAGAACCTAAATAACTATGTGGCCTAATTCCAACAAGTCTCATTCCTGGGTTTCAATCACACAGATAGGGAAAGCCATTTTAAATGAGATAGTCCAGTAAGGACTGAATGATAGATTCAACTTGTTAGAAGAACACACACCTAAACCAATGCAGGTGAAATGTAATCCCAGTAATACCAACAGATACAATCCTATAGTTCTCTCTTTCCACAAAAAAAATAAGTAAATATATATTTGCCTGTGAAAAAGGTCCCCAGTGGTCATTTAAGGAAACCAAAAGCAGAAGTTATTCTTAAAGCCTTCCTCTTGTCTTCATTTCAGTTCTTATAAAATTGATGAAGAGAGTCCCATTCATTAAGAAAACCTCCCTTGAGGAACTTTGGATTGCGCAAAGGGGAGAAGGGAAGGGGAAGGGACATGGGGACAGGAAAGATGGTTGAATGAGATGGACATCATTGCCCTAGGTACACATGTGACTGCACAAATGGTGTAACTCTACATCATGCACAACCAGAGAAATGAAAAGTTGTGCTCCATTTGTGAACAATGAAACAAAATGCATTCTGCTGTCATTTATAACTAATTAGAAAAAAGATGTTAAAAAAGAAAAAGAAAACCTCCTTCGAAGAACCTTCACATAGCAATTAATTAGGAGCAATTCCTAAAAGGATTTAATTATTATGTCATAACTCATAAATGATCAAAACATCTATTTGAAGAAATAGAGAAAGAGAAAGAGAAGCCTTCGGGTACAGAGACTAAAGAAATAAATGACCTAAACAACAAGTCTTCCACATGGTGAAATAAAAACGTGGTTTCCCCACTTCACTTTCACCCCCAGGACCCCCCAGGGCCACATCGACATCACTCTTTCCCTGAATTTGCCCCCTAGTGGGTGAAATTACCAGCTTCTCCTCTCGTCTCTTGACTCAATTCCTGACTATACCTATAGGTTAGATATTTGCACAGGCTTCAGGGTTTTCTAAAGTACAATATTCCAAGGCATGGCAATGTCCTGACTGCAAGAAGAAGAAATAGTTCCAGGAGACACAAAACCTAGTAGAATCACACTATTAGAAATGCATTGCCTTACTTTGTAGATGACCTAAAATGAAAATCATAGACACACCCACACCCCGACATTCTAGAATTCACTTACTTGCCCATCTCTGAAAATATAAGTAGCCCTGATGAGGTTTTAAGGCTGCAAGAAAGGCCAGCAGAAGAAAACCCCACAGAAGCCATTCTTTCCTTAGCTCCAAAGACCACACACTTTAGCAAGCCAGCTGGGAGAAACACAACCACACAGACTCCACCTCCTCCTGCAGTCTGAATCACAACAAACCTCCGGGAGCTCATTGTTCCCGGGAAACTGCAGCTTCGGGAAGGGAGAGAGGAAATGGGTCCATTTGGACACCCAGGCATGGCATTAATCATTAACCAGACTTGGGGACATAAATCTATAAAGTCATTATGGACAGTACAATGTTCTCTGGCCTTTCTATAAATGCCTCTTTCATTTCTTAAAAGAAAGAAAAACAATACGTGGTCAGTTTCCAGCTGTGTTTATTCCAGAGCAATCTGTTCCCCCTAGGAAGGCTGCCAACACCTGACGCTAACATTGAAGCTGTTAAAAAAATATATTAATGGGAGGGAGCAATATGAATAATAGAGCTAAGTGACCAACTGTATTAGCCAGTCTTCTCCTGTGAGAATCCAAAGCAAAAACAAAGAAGGTCAGAAAATAGGCTTGATATGATGTCACACGCTAGCAACAAGCCTTCTCAGAGACAGAGGAGAATTCTGCGTATTTCTGCCCTCTTCGTGGTACAGTCTGCAAAGAGGAAGCCTCACCAACCTGATTGGGCACATGCCACACTTCATTACATCAGCCCTTGTCACACCGGGGCCTGTTTTCTCTGAAAATAGTGCAGTCCGACACACACGTAGGTTTGCAAAATTCATCTTAAACCAAAGTGGGGTCATGATAATCCTGGCTTGGAGCAAAATGGTACTGGGGGGGCAGGGAGGAAAACAACAACGACAAAAAAAAAAATTTGCCAATAGTTAGAAAATATTTACCATGCTGCAGAAATGTTCACTAGCTTTGACCATATGGAAAATGATGGGGTACACAAGAGGTCTTGCCCAGCACCCACTCGGAGAGGGTGAGCACAAAGGGCCTCTCTGATGAGCCTCATTACATAAAGCTGAAGATTGAGCTCCGGTGCCAACCCAAACAGCATGGGAAGCCCACACGGTCAGCAGAAGGTGGCATCCTGAGGATACGCTGAAGCCCAAACATTTGTCAGCTTGACGGAAGGTTGGAGAGCATGATTCTGAGGGTTTATGATTATTGACACAGCTCCACAAAAGGATAGCAGCATTTCCAGTGCCAAATTTATTTTAAAAATCTGTTTCCTAATATGAATGGGATTTCTAGCCAAGTAACTGGCAACCTGGAGGCCTTGGCTGCCCTCTCCTTACTACTTGCATCTGGGCTTCAGTTCCAAGTGTAGTTGGCAATAAAATTGGCAGAGAAGTGTCATTAGATGTTATTCCGTTGCAGTGATCATATGCAAAGCAACCAATGGAGCAGGACAGAGGAGCAGAAGTGCAGGGAGAAAATAGGCTTTACGGCAGCCATTGGAAAGTGAACAGGGACGCTTCCAATCCCCAAAACCACCAGATCACATACACCACTGGACTCAACTAGTAAGCCTTGGAATTACTTAAAGGTTTAGAAAAGAAAAGCTGAAAAGTTCACATGAACACTTGCAGTCACTTTGATTTCAAGGAGGCAGATGAACCTCTTGGGAGCTTACCTGACCCCCATACTGTTTCCCTAGAGGGCTCTGCCATTCTCGCACATGAGAACACAGCCAGCCAAATTGAGCTCACTCATCATGTAGCCCAAAAACCTTCCCACACCTTCCCCATCCTCTTTAAATTAGATCTCTGTGACAATATTCCATTGATTTTCCTCTTATCCTTTCTCATAATCTGTAGTAATTTTATCTTTAAATTTAATTATGTTTGCATTTATTTATTAGCTATATTCTCCACTAGAATATAAGCTCCATGGTGGCAATGATTTTGCCCCGTGCCAGCAAATATCATAAATATCTGTTGGACTGAATATTTATTGTTCTTTTCTTGACTGTTTTCCACCTGGATTAAGCCCATGAAGAAGGAGGAGAAGGAGAAGGAGGAGGAGGGGGAGAAGAGGAGGAGGGAGAAGGAGGAGGAAAAGAAAAAGAGTGAACAAAAACAACAATAACAAAAAAAACTAAATAACTAAATGAAGTGGCAAGAGCACAAACATAAGCACAAACAAGATGATCTTTCAAAGCCCAGCTGTGCCACCTATTAACAATGTGACCTTCAAGAACATTCTTCATGGTGAACTCAGTTTCCACACCTATATACTAGAGATGATATACAATCTCATCAGGCCACTAAAAGACTCAGTTGGCACAAAGTATGTGAAGAACTCCAGCAGTACCTAGCATACAAGTGCTCAATAAATACTTTTTTTTCCTTCCTTCCACATTTGTGCTTATATATTTAAAATATGAGCTCAGCAAAATATTTTCCATATGGGCCTCATCTTTCTTCAAATGCCCTATGTTCTTCTATGGCGTTATTTATGCCAAAATGGTTTTAAATTTTTCCAACATGTCACCAATCTTGAACCATACATTTGCTATTCCCAATAACTAGGGGAACTACTCCAGCTCTACAGACTCAGGACTTCTGGGAATAAGTCTCACGATCCATAATTCTTTTTATTTATTTATTTTTTTTAAAGCTCCACACATGACTAAGAGTCCAACCAGGGTCAAGGAGTCCTTGGCCAGAGCATATCTTGGTAAAATTTTACTTTCCCACCATTTCTTACTTTCCAATGATAAGATCACTTTCTCCCAGGCTCCTGATACTTCCTCTCCAACCAACCAATTCCTTCTAGCTAATAAGAAATAAACTCCAAATCCAGTTGCACATTGAGCTATTTCTATCTTTGAGTTGAAGTCGTCAATAATTTACCACAGTAGACATTACTGGAATAAACTGCATCAAGATGCAAATTCTGCTTTCAAAGCGTCAGAGTATTTGAAAATCTAATTGTTCTAATCACAGTGCATTTATGTGGTGGGTGATAGAAGCATTGCGTCCTGAAAGCAGGTGGGAATAACAGACAAAAAAAAAAAAAGATCTCACAGTGGATGTGGTGTTTCAGGTGGTCCTTCAAGAACTGATAGGATTTTCAGGATTCATGAGAGCTCATTATACTGTATATGTCTTCTTTGTATATATTTAAATGTTTCCAAAATAAAAAGCTCAAGATTGGTTAGGAGTTTGACAATCAGGACTTGGAAGGGCAACAGAGGGGTTCCTAGTGAAATGAATAAGAGCTACCAAGACTGGTAAAAAGCACTGGGGTATATTCAAAGATGTGTGAGTTCTCTACTTTGGACAAAGTAAATAGGGACAGAAGCCTGGGCATGTAGGTTGATGTCAGAGACTATAGCACTGTAACTAAGAAGTTTCTAACTTCAGACTGAAAAGGAAAAGTCATCCATGTTTTTCAGAATGATGTCATGCCACATTGATGGCTCAGAAAAAAAAATTTGCAGTAAGATTAGTTAATCTAATATGTGCAGATGTTCTGAAACAGTGGTACATACACACATGCATCGCTGTTTTCCGCCTCCAAGTCTTCATTTCTATTTTCCAAGCAATGTCCTTATTTGCCTGTCTCCCCTGATCAACTTTAACCCAGCTCAAACATGTTCTCTCCAGGAAGCCTTCCATGAAAACTCTAGTCTAATAAATGTCCCTCCTCTGTGTAGCCACAGTGCTCCGGATGTTATCTTTCATGTCTCTCTTCCTGCACTGACTGACTCAATCCATTTGTTCACCTTCTCTTGCGCTACAAATGCATGTTCTTCAAATCCAGAAGAACTGTCTGCATGTCTCACCCACGTGCAGAGAGTAAGCACCAGCTCCAAGAAAGAAGAGCAGAGACCACAGTGATCGGGCTCAAAAATAAGCTGCTTAACCTCAGCATAGGCAAAATCTACAAGCTCTAGTAACTTAGTGACTAAGAGGACAGAGGAACAGAAATTAAATAGAAGTAGTAAAGTAGTCAGGAGAAATAGCAGTAGAAATAGCCATGATCATTATCTGGCTTTGCTTTTCCACACCAAGATAAAATTCACTGAAAGAGGAAAGGCCAATGGAGGTGGCTGGTGGGGACAGGGCAGGTAATGAGTGTCAGTACAGATGCATTAAGTAGAAGATCCTGGAGGGTCACAGGGCAGATTCCAAGCAGGCCGATGATGCTTAGGAGCAGGATGAGGGGAAATGTGTAGATCTGGAAGTGACAGAGAGTAGAGAGGTGAACTTAGATAGGAAAGCGGGATGAGAGAAAAGAAGGCAGCCAAGGGCAGGATGTTTTAAGAACATGGGATAAAGTAAAAGACACAGAGTCACTGGTCCTGTCAAAGGAGAATGAGCCAGGACAGGCACTCAGGGTTTTCTCACAGCCTCACATGATCAAAGCTCTTTTTTTCAGACCTGGTAGAGCTGAAGTGTTTTGTTATGTTAACAATTCTGTGCTAACTTTGGACATTTGTAAGAACCTAAAGGCCGATCTCAGCCAATGCCCTCTAGTGGGGTCTAGACCCAATGGGCCGTGGTGCCAGGGAATGCCTAGTCTGTCCACACTCCTTCCTTGTTACCACACCACTCCATTCATGAGTCCTTATCAAAAGGGAACACGGACATAAGGCTGTTAGAAACATCACTTTAAAATAAAAACTAGGAAACAAGTTGCAAACAAATTCAGGGAGGCAGTTGGTCTTTTCAAAACGCACACCAAGTTTTTTCTATGTTTAAAAGGAGCTTTCATTCTTCAGACATAAATACTGACATGTTGACAAATGGAATAATATGATTCTAGGAACAACTTCAGAATAATAGGGCGAGCAGTGTAGAAAGGAAAGGTGGGGATATAGAGGAAATAAGAGTAATACGAGTTGAAATAAGATCAGTAATGCATCTGTGGTGGTTCACTCTATTGCTTTTGAATATATTTGAAATTTACCAAAAAATATTAAGATTTCAATTACAGTTGAATCACAGGAAATATTCAACTGTGAGAAAGATGAATTTTTTTTCTTGGAAGAAGTAGATTCTTTTTTTCCCCTCTGGTCCAAGACCAATTTTAGTGTGTATGCTAGAGTTCAAACCCAGGGCGTCAGGCATGCAAGGCAAACGTTCTACCACTAAGTCACAACCTCAAACACCCCAATTGGAATAGCACTGTGATTACCCCCCTTCTAAGCAAGGAAAACCACAGTAGAATAACTTTGATTCAATCAGTAGCTTAAGATAGAGATTACAATGAAATACAGGAAAATTCATCTATGACCCTTCTTAGAGGCTACCTACGAGTACAGGCTCTATTCTCCCTCTCTCCCAGGTCCTTAGACGTCCCCCAAATCCCTGTGTGTTGAAGGCTTTGACCCCAACTGAAGGCACCATGGAGAGGTGGTGAAAGCTTTAGGAGTCTAGACCTAGTTAGTGGAAGGAAGTTAGGTCACTGGGGATGTGCCATTGACGGTGACATGGGGACCCTGCCCACCTCCCACTCTCTCCTCTCTCTTTCTCTTTGCTTCTTGGCCACCATGAGTTGAGTGGTACTTTTGCCATGCACTTTGGGCCAGGATGTTCTGCCTAACCACAGGCCCAAAAGCAATGGAGCCAACTGAATATGGACCAAAACCTCTAGAACAATAAGCAAAATTCAATCTTGGCTCCTTGTAAGCTGCTTATTGGTCACAATAGCTCCATCTGATTTCTTTTATTGAGCTGCATCCTACAACAATGAGACACATCACTTTCCCAGATGTTGACTCATTTTATCTGTAAATTCTTTACTAAACATCTCTAAAGAAATTGACTATTGTTATTATTATAATTATTTGTCATTGTTGTTATTGACAGGGTCTTGCTGTGTTGCCCAGGCTGGCCTTGAACTGGTGATCCTCCTCTCTCAGCCTCCCAAGTAGCTGGGGTTATAGGAGTGTACCACCACACCTAGCTTAAGAGATTGACTCTTGAAGAACATAAGCACAACACCATTATCATACCTAAACAAATAATCTCTTAATATGTGCTGTGTTCACAATCCTAATTGCATTAAAAATTTCTCCAATATTTCTAAATTACTGTGTGTTTGAATCAGCATCAAAATTAAGTTGGAGCCTTAAAACTGGTTGATAAATTTCCCAGGGTGTTTTTAATCTATGCATTCTTCTTCCATTTCTTTCTGCTTCTCCCAACACCAAACCTCATGCAATTGTTTTGTTGAAAAAAATACAGGTCATTTGTCTTCCTGTTGGATTCTGCTGACCATAGCTTTGTTGATTCACATATTCCTCTGTTGGTGGGAACTTGATCTAATTCAAGTGGGATGTTTTCATTTGGCAGGATGACTTCACAGGTGGCCTCATTTACTTTAAACTGATGTCAAATTGCTAAATTTTATGCAATCTAGCTAGGTATCTTAAACTCATAATTGAAAAGGAAGAGATCAATAATCCCTTAAGAGCGCTTCATAATTTACATAGGTTTTAATCATCAATTTGATAGGTAAATGAGGGTACCGTATTGTTTAATCACATACTTTAAATATGTAATGAAGCTGTATATTTTTGTCTACTGACATCTGTGCTCATCTTTCTGTGAACTATGTGTTCAGGTCATTTTTCCATTTTTATATTAGGTTGCTGTTATTATTAGGTTACTCGTAAAAGGGAACATTGTAGTCAGGGTTGTATCACATACACACACACACACTTGGGTTTTATTTTTGCTTTCCTTTTTGATTATTCAAAAGTTTAAATGTTTCCATTCCTTTATGTTATCTGCATTTTTTTGGAAGGCAGGAACAGTCATCTCCCCCATCCAATAGACTATGGCCCCAATACACCTGTTAATCCTATGCATCTTTGCTGAAGCAAAGGAGGAGTCGCTGACCTGGTTCCAGGTCGTTCTAACTCAATACCAAAAGAAAGGGAAAATCATAAGGAAGAAATGTAGCCCTTTCCCCAGGCCTGTGGCACGTTCTGGAATGCCTTGTATTCCCTGCCAATAAGAAATAAGAGGGTAAAGATGCCATCACCAAAGCGATATCAAAAAATATGGCAGCATTTTTTACCCTGTAACTGAAACTCTCCTGCCTAGAAAACCTCAGTCTAATCCTTTGCTACATGGTCGTTTCTACAATATCTGGTCACCTTTCTCCACAGAGAAGCTGGCCACTATTGAGAGTCACGTTTTGCAGAGCACAGCCTGGCAAAAGACCATAACATAGCCTTTGCCCTTTGTTCCACTGCATATTTTCCTGGCTTAGGGCATGTCTCACTGGAGACACTTTTAGTTAGAAGTTTATGATGGTCAATTAAAAAGCAAAAACTAAGAAATAGCTCCAAGGAAACCACAAAATTTAAATATGAAATTTTCTGGAAAGAGAAAGATTAACAACTTATTTGCAAAGTAGCTGGGCTTACACCAGTGGACTAATATTCCATACTATGTCAGATCCTCACATCACTCTTAACAGGAAAATTCCACAGTCCTACAGAAACACTGAAGCCTTCAGTTTTTACTTCTGAATAAACCAGCATCACTATAATTGACAAATCCGGCTCTAGGCAATCCCACCGTTGAAGGTGTCAAAAGAAGCGGAGTTTCTCTAGTCTTATGTAATGAGTCCAGAATTGTTTCAAGCAATCACCTTGAAACATGGAAATCAGTGAATTTCCAAGATGGAGCACAAGAAAAATATACATAAATTCCCTATTGCAGCACAGTGTTCTTCCTACCTATTTGATCACAGAACGGTGAGTAAAAACTGTAGATTTATATATGCTACATGGTGCCTCTTGAGGTTATTTCCATCTATTAAGCATCTGTATTAGAAATATTGCACAATGCTGTGAAGTTTTACATCTCTGCCCAACACTGTATATGTACAATTACCTACACAGTATTCCCAATTTTTGATGCTAATCAAAAATACTAACAGGTAATGTATAATGGTCCCTGGATATACTAATTTTATAAGATTTTCTTTGTGTTGCTGATTTTTCTTGGAATGATTTCAAATGAATGTTACTAATGGAAATTCTCACAGCCTTTATTACTGGGGAGCATAGGAGCTGAGGATGTGTCTCCATGGTGGAGCACTAGCCTAGCATGCATGAGATTCTAAATTCAATCCCCAGCCCCACAAAAAAAAAAAATTGTTGGGGAGCAGGAGGAAGGATGGAGGGAAGTATACATGGCCAGATGACTTAAAAGTCTCCAACACAGGCAAAATAGTAAACTGAAAAACAATTCAATCTGAGTCTGTCGAAAAGAGACCTAGCAGATGAAACTTGGGAAGTTATTTATCTAAGCCTCATCTTTAAAATGGGAATACCAATCTCTGCCCTGGTGGGATTAAAGGAACTAAGCAATATAGCAGTAACGTGGAATAAATTCCTGTTGGAAGTTACTAAATTAGCTATACTGCTGTTTAGGTCAAGTACTTGTTTATTAACAAATGGCTGCTGCTCATGAGAAAAAATAAATAGTAATCAGAATTGATTACTTATTATACATTAGACTTGGTCTTCAGCATTTCATGTGACTTATTTAATTCCATGATAACAATGACTCTGGGATGTTACTTCTACTGTTTCAAGGACCTTGTCCAGATACATAGAGCTCATACAGATGTGAGCAGTCAGTTTCCCCATATAATACAATTACACTTTGTCCTTCAACTGAAATCACTCTTCATCACAAGTCTCTTTCCATGAGCCTGTGGAAGAATTATTGCTGAACTGAGTCAGGGCTATATATAAATCCTGGGATCCAGAGGGAAAGGTTGGAGTAAGTCCACTGTACACAAGCTTTCTACTCAGATGACCAGCCTTCTCTGGATAACACGTGCAGGTGATGAGGCTGTTTACCAGGAGCTGCGGGGACATGACCTGGGTCTATGGAGGGGTTTTAGACTCAATCAAAAGGCTATACTGCCATGATCTTTGCTCAAGATAATTTAACCATTCTGGACTTCAATTCCCTTGATGCTAAAATGGAAAACAGTCAGTCAATCACCAGTTAATTTTGTCACGAACTTATGCTCTGGTGTTTGAGATGAGCACTTGAGCTGCTGTATAGATGAAATCATAAAGTGTTCTACTCTTGGATAGCTCTATCGTGAGCTTATAAACAAACAATCTTCCCTGAGGGGGTTTTGATGAAACTGAAAAGCCCATTACCTGCCTGTCATAAGTGACTGACTCCAGCAGTAAAAATCCAGCAACCTGAAAAGTTATGACTATGGTCCCTGTTCTCAGGAGGTTGTGTCTTAGAGATGCTCATTTTGTGTGTGGTGCTGCCCTCTCTCAATATTGAAGAAAATATTGTTGGTCCCCTAATGGACTCACCGAACACCTTATCCTGAGGGTCATCTCACCTGATGCTTCTCCCTTCCTGTTAGAGGACTCCACAGTCCCAGATTAGACTGAACTCTTAGAGCCACAAGGATTCTAAAATCTGGCTTTATCAAAGGAATGTTCACATCCACGGTAAAACAAATACACAAAACCAAATTAAATCTGAAGGACTCTCTTGGGGCATTTTCTAGGTAGGAAAAACACCCATCTCTTCATACCAAGAATAATACTTTTCACCCCAAGAAATTGCCCCATTCTCCAATGTCTAAAAAAAATTTTAAAAATAAGCCAAGTAGGTCTTTCAAAAATAACACTCTCAACGGCCTGCAGCCCTACAGCCAGAATGGGTCTGCCTGTGGTTGTTGGGTTCCTAGCACAGTATCTGAGAAAATATTTCTCCTTCACATGCTGAATGCTTCCAGGGATGACGTGCTCTAGGCTTACTTTCAGCATAAGGCTCTTAACTTGGTAATCTCAGTCTCTCCGTCCACAGTTCACATAAATCAAAATAGTAAAATCCAGACTTTTCAAAAAAAGTAAACCGTGAGAAATAACAGAGCAGAGTATATCGGGTAATAAAGAATAATTAATCAAAGGAAAGTTTTGAAGCTTGAGTTTTTTGTACATTTGTTACTACTTTATAAAAAAAAATCATGGGAAATTTGAGCAACAGTCCAGCCAAGGAAAGAAGCCAGTGAGGCAAGGGGTCAAAAGAGGCCGGAAAGGTGCACAAGAATGATGGAGTCATGTCCCAGTGGACACCGTGGGACCAGGAGAAGCACCATGGGACCTCTGAGAGGTGGCCTCAGGGAAAAAGGGTGACAACTAAGAGAAAATTTGATATGAAGAGAGGTTGAGAAAAGCACAGGGTATTGATGTATAACAGGGTGTTCTGCCAAGATTTCCCATGGGGTCCTAGAAAACATGAAGCCAAGAAACATTAGAAACAGCCAGCGTAAGTCAGCAGAGGAGTTCCTGTCATTTCAAATGAATTTTTACCCAGTCCTTTTATGTATACAAGCTTCTGAAAAAGTAGTCAAATGTTATACGAGAAACATAAGGAAATATTCACACAGGTAAACCAAGCTGGACTAGGCTGGGAAGTGGGTATGGTCTGAGACTCTTAATTCTTCTAAGAGCTCCTTCATTCTAAAGCTGATCAGCATAACACCTGGAAACAAGTGACTCAGGAAAGGTTCCCAGCTCAAGAACCAAGCATGCATCCCTGAGGTCATGTGGGAATATGAGACATATCTCATTCTTCTAGAAATTTTAGAAAGCTTGCTAACAAAAGATTTTGAATGCTTATCTTACAGTTGTAAACCCCAAGGTCTAAAATAGGATCCATGACATTATCTTTGCGCTCCAATTCTTATTAGGATAGCATTATTGAAGTGTAATTAATTTATTCACCTGTTTCACATAAATTGTACCTATTTAAATTATATGAATCAATGATTTTAAAATATATGCAGTTATGCAACCATCACAATCAATTTCAGGACATTTTTCATCACCCATGAAAGACACATCATACCTATCAGCAGTCACTTCCCATTTTCTCCCCAACTCTACCCCTCCCCCCAGCCCTAGACCACCTCTAGTCAACTTTCTGTTTCTCTAGATTTGTCTGTTCTGCTCCTTTCATACAAGGGAATCATGCACTCCCACAACGGGCCCTGTCACTCAACATGTTTTCAAGGTTCACCCTGTCACGCCACGCACACGTCTCCCTTTCTGTTGCTGATATGTGACATTTTATTTATCCTTTCATCAGCTGAGGGATGTTATGTATCGTTTCTACTCTTTGGCTAGCATGCTTAATGCTGCTATGTACATTCATGCATAAGTTTTTGCGTGGACGTATGTTTTCAATTCTCTCGGGTATATATACCTAAGAGTGAAATTGCTGAGTCTAAAAGTAACTTATGTTTAATCTCATAGAAACATTAAACTGCCTCTCAAAGCAGCTCTACTATTTTATATTCCCACCAACAGTGTAGAGGGTTCCTATCTCTCTACTAAATTTAAAAAGTGAGAAATGCCATAAAAGCCAGAAAATAGTAGTAAATACAGGAACAATCTATAAAGAATTAAAAAGAAGAGTCCTGCTGCTGCTGGGCATGGTGGCACACACTCATAATCCCAGTGGCTCTAGAGGCTGAGGCAGGAGGATCACAAGTTCAAAGCTAGCCTCAGCAAAAGCGAGGCACTAAGCAACTCAGTGAGACCCTGTCTCCAAATAAAATACAAAATAGGGCTGGGGATGTGGCTCAGTGGCCGAGTGCTCCCGAGTTCAATACCTGGTGCCAAAAAAAAAAGAGTCCTGGTACTGCCAGAACCTGGGGTCTTTTTCTGAGTCTGATGCTAATTTGAAGCTTGCAGACTTTAGTTTCTTACCTTTCTTACACTTGGTTTCTCTGCCTGAAAATCCAGGGATTCAACAATTATTTCACAGTATATACAACTAGTTCAAGTCAACATTTTCTGAGACCAACCTTATATTACTAAGCATTGGATGTGCCTCTGGATTTCAAAACCACCCTAAAAACTGAGCTATTTCCTAAAAAGAAAAAAGTAGGATTTTACCATATGATCCAACAATTTCACCTCGGGGGACATAGTCCAAACAATTGAAAACAGGATGATATGGGTCAAATTGTTTCCCCACAAAATTTACATGTTGAAGTCCCAACCCTAGGTACATCAGAATAGCACTTTATTTGTAGATATGTCTTTTAAAAAGTAGACACATTAAAATATGGTCATCAGGATGGGTCCTAATCCAATATAACTAGTGTCCTCATCATAAGAGGAAAGTATGCCACACATACACAGAGAGAGAGAGAGAGAGAGAGAGAGAGACATGTGAAGATCCAGGAAGAAGGCAGTCATCCACGAGCCAAGGAAAGAGGACTTAGAAAAATTTAACCTTCACAACACCTTGATCTCAGAGTTCTATCCTGAAGAATTGTGAGAATAAAAATTTCTGTCATTTTAGGCACGCCCAGTCCAGGACACTCTGTTATGGTGGCCTTCACAGATATTTGCACACATGTGTTCACAACAGCATTATTCACAATGGCCCAAAGAGCAACTTCTGATAGACACATGGATAAACAAACCGTTGGTTATATACTCAGTGGAAAATTATTCAGCCTTAAAAAGGAAGGAGAATCGGGCAATGCTATAACAGGTATAGACCTTGGGGACAGTATGACGGAATGAAAAAAGCACGTCACAAAAAGACAACTAATGTCTGATTCTTAAACAATGCACGTAGAGAAGTCAAATTCATAGACATAGAAAGTAGAATAGTATCAGGCTGGGGATATAGCTCAGTTACATGAGTGTTTCCCTCACATGCATAAGGGTACAATCCCCAGCACCACAAAAAAAAAAAAAAAATTGTAGAATAGTGGCCAGCCCAGGCTGGAGGAGGGAAGAAAGGGCAATTGCTTAATGGGTGCAGGATTTCAGTTTTATAAGATCTGAAGAGCTCTAGAGATGGGTGCCTAGCAATGGAGATGTGCTTAGTGAAGCCAAACTATATTCCTAATAATGGTTAAGATGGTGAATTCTGACTTTTGTGTATTTTACCACGCACACACACAAAATAAAAATGTTTAAAGGGAAAAAAACAAATTCTTATTTTCAGGATCAGAAACTAAGGTTTAAATGCTAGTATTTTTTCTTCCAAATTCTAATAGTCAATAATTCCATCTAGGTCAGAAGCCTAAGTCCAAACAAGAAGTACTACTTGTCTGTGCTAGTACTAAACTTTTCCGTTTTAGATCAAGGCGGAACACTATTTTATATTCTCTTTCACCTCTAACCTCTGAACTCAGACTCTTTTCGGAGGATGTTGTTTTTCCAACAAGCATTTTGTTTGTTCAGCTAGTCTGGAGTATAAGCTTGTTTGGGAAAGTTACTGGAGTCCCTCCCACCCTCGTGTCCCCTGGCAATCTATATTCTTGACTGGTACTATGGACTCTCATTTCAGGATCCAAAAGAAAAAAAAAGGAAGAATGAAATGGAATTTTTCCAAAATACCCAGCAGCTCTAGTGAGAGATGCCAAGAGGGCTTCCTCTTTCTATGCCAAAGACGACATTCTCTGCAGTGAAACCACTTCTCCCCAGTCGTGTCAATATCCAAAAGCTGTTGGACCAGAAGCTTCGCACTCAGAAAAGCTGAAACGAGTACCGTCCCAGGGGGTGAGTCTATGCACAGTCCTGTTCTCTGCGCCTGCCAAGTTGCAAACAGGTTAGGGCTGGTGGGGAGAATGGAATGTCCTGTGAAAAAGAGGAGAGACACAGAAGTAGCCACCAGCAGTACAGGCTGGGGCCTTGGTGTTTCACGTGCTGGGAACGAAAGTGAAACCACATGAAGGAGGTGAGCGTGGAGAGGCAAAACTCTAGGAAATGATGCTAAGTTCTTCGGAATGCTTACTTCTCAAGAATATAAGCCGCTGAATTGCTGAATGGTTAAAAAAAACATAATTTATTTCTTCAATTTTATAAACATAAGGAAACATTCAACCTGAGTGTATCAGATGAATTTTCCAAATCCTTCTCTGTTGCAGAAATGCAATGAACCTACTAACTGTGCAGCTGGAGAGCTATTAGAGAAAGTCAAAATGTGTGTCTTAGCCTTCGCTCCCCAAATATTCTCATGGTAAGTCAAAATCTTACCATGCATAAGGCTCCAAGAAATTGTTCAAATTCTCTGGTGCTACTGAAACGCTGTTATGTTGAACACTGCTTGGAATAAGTAGGCCATTCACTAGGGCTAAGACATTTTTTGAATAAAATAAATAGCTATGGCTATTGTAGTAGCCTCTTCCCTTGCAGAATGTTTCCTGTTCCAGATATTCTGGCAGAGGCTATAATCACTGGTCACACCACGCTTCTTTCTGAGTATTTACATGACCACATCATTTTTCGGTGAATTGAATAATTGTGTAAGTGCAGGCTGAAACACAGCTTGATCTGAAATAGGAAGAAAATGGTCGGGACACATACATTCAGCACGGATCTAAGCTCAAGACCCAGACAGAGTCTTTACCCTCAGTATTTAAGTGAACTGAGAAGTGAGATACTGACCCTTCCCGGCCGGAGCTGGCTCAAGGAGATCAAATGTCCTACCTGAGGGGCCATATAAGCCAACAGTGCCACCCAGAAAAGAAGTGGAAAGGGTGGATTCAGTCATTCTCTCCCCAAATTTTTACTCAATTCCTACTCTATCAGACTATGTTCTGAGAATAAAAAATGAATTACAGCTAGCCCCCTACTCCCGCCCGTGCCCCACCCCCAGTATGTCACTTCGAGAATGATTAAGTTAAATCGTGACATTTCTAGAGACCATAGGAAAAAACAAGGCAGTGGTAATTTCTACAGGAGCTAATTGAACTGGGGCTAGGGCACGAGAGAGCAAAGCAGCCTCGGACTGAATCCCTAGTCTTTGAAGAAGTTTGTCTACACCACCTTCC
Source organism: Geosciurus inauris (assembly GCA_004024805.1). Taxonomy (NCBI): domain Eukaryota; kingdom Metazoa; phylum Chordata; class Mammalia; order Rodentia; family Sciuridae; genus Geosciurus; species Geosciurus inauris. The sequence goes on along the minus strand of PVHX01005611.1, from coordinate 50,809 downwards.
AAACTGCCTACCAATTATGATTCAAACTGCTCAAATGCATTCAAGAGCCCACCCTGGCTATATTAGCTACCACTTCCATCCCTGAGAAATGACTGAGAGCCATCAAGAGCAAAATGCCATCTTCCTGCATTTTGATCCCATACCTTCTCCTTATGAACTTGTCCTTCATGTCTCCTATCTCCTTCTCCTTCCCTCAGCCCATAATAGTTGAAAACTACCTATGCATTCATTGATTTGCATGGGGTACAGTGAAGGGCGTCACTAACATACTAGGTCTAAAGCAAGGACTTAACAGCTCTCACCTCTCAACTGCATAAAGAGCTGTTATCTTTACTTTGCAGCTGAGAAACTGAACTTTAGAACAGGCAGGTAAATACACCACAGTGTTACAACCAGATAAGAGTGGAGCCACGTGTGCCTGGTTCAAGGCCTTCGTTTTCCTCACTAGACGACTCAGACTGCGGTGTGCACATGGGACCTAATTTGTGCGACATTCCCCATTTCTCTCCACCCATCTTCCACTACAGTGACACTTTCCCCAGTGACACTTTCCAACCCAGCACAGGTTTTGATCAGCTTCAAACAGATTCAGATGTAGCCTCACCTTCAGCCACACCAGGAGATTTCTTCTGCCTCTGGATTCCTGCACCAAGAATTCTCTGACACCTGCCAGAAGCACCGTGGGCAGGCTGACAAGCACAACATGTGAGCTAAAGCAGGTAGGGCCACCTGGGATCCAAGAACAGTGATGGGCAGGAGCTGAAGAATGACCTGGTTAGTCCCCCAGACACCAAGCTCTGAGATACATTTCACAAGGCTCTTAGAAGATCTGATGGGAATCAATATTTACTGTCCCCAGCAGGGCTCACTGCTCTGACGTTTCCTTCTTCCCTGTTTCATCCCCTTTGTCCCTCCTACTTCTTGGGTTCACATTGACAAATAAGTCTCTTGGACATAAGCCTCTATTCCAAGCTCTGTCTTCAGAGTCGTAGGTAGCAGAAATGTGGTCCACAGCAATTTGGACTGTGGTGCAATCTGCCCTGTCATTCATGCCATATGAATCAGCAGATCCAAAGGTGCTTGGTGGAAGCATGACTCACCTGTGGATGTCAGCCAGCTTCCTCTCCTCGGTCACCCCATGCTAGCATAATGGTCCGACAAGTAAAATAGCTCAGGGGGCAGGGATAAAAACCGCGTGGGTCTAGCCCTATGGGCTCCCTCTTACCAACAGCCTATTGCCATTGCTGAATATCCCACCAACCAACAGCAGAGAGAGATGCCAATCCATATAGCACCTTTATGGATATCAGCCAGGCCAGCCCCACAGTGGAAGGTTGATCCCAAGAGACTTCTTCCATCCTGGAATTGACACCTACTCTGAATATAACGTGCCTTCTTTGCATGTGATGGTTCTTCAAGCACTGCTACCTGAGGACATAAGGGTCTCTAATCCACCTCATGGTATCCCACACGACATTCCTCAGACCAAGGGGAACCAATTTATGTCAAAGGAGGGGCAATAATGACTATGACTAGGGAATCCATTACAGTTGTTCCTTGACGTACGATCGGGTTTTGGAGGCATAACGTATCATAAGTTGCAAATGCATTTAATACACCTAATCTACCAAACATGACAGCACAGGAGGCTGTCAAGTATGCATAATCACATGGCTGACTGGGAGCTGCTGCCCAGCATCATGAGAGGGGATCACAGTGTATTGATGGCCAAGGAAAAGACCAAAATTCAAAATGCGAAGCGCTATTCCTACAGCATGTATACCATTTTTGCGCCCTTATGAAGTCAAAAACTCCTAAATCCAACCCTTGTACGTTGAGGAGCATCTGTGGTTTCATCACCTGCCTTATCAATCAAAAGCCAATCAAAACTACAGAGTGCAGCAGCCTGGTGAGGCCTCAGTGAGGACTCTAGCCAAAGGCCCCGACCTAGCATCACAGTGCCGCCCATTCATGCCCCAGTCCCTGGATTTCTGCAAGGAGGCCTGTTTCCTTTTACAGAGGCACTGAGTCGAGATCTGGATTCCAAGTGCTCTCATTGTTATGAGGTGCTATTTCTTCCTGGCCCTTTTGCCAATCAGAGCGGGGCAACAGATGAAGGCATGCACACATAAACATACACATACATATTACACGCATGGTTATAAACACATAGATGTCTACATAGGCACATAAACATATAGACATCCACATACATATTTGAGGAATCATGAATTCATACCAATATGCCAAATCCAATAAACACCCAAGGTGTATTTATCCTTGTTGGTTTGGTTTTGCCTTTTCTCATTTGCCCGGTCTGGTAAGAATACATATAAAGGAGTTTTTAGTCAGCACTACCCAGGCTGCTATCTGGTTCTCTTTTTGAGAGTAATGAAACTTCATCCCAATGCTCCCTAAGAGGATGAAACCCATTTTATTGGCCAGAACTGTAGCACCCACCCATGCCTGAACCAGTCTCTGAAAGAAAGAATGTGGGTCCAGTGAGACTCACTAGACCAAACATCCTCACGTGGGGCTGGGGTCAGGGCCTCCCCTCAAGTCCACCTTCACATGGAAGTGGGTGGGATGCCTGAAGAAAGCAAAGTCTCTACCAGAAAGAAGGGAGGGGGCTCAGGAGCATGGACAGTGGGGAGACCAGCAACTACCTACCACATTGGCATACAGTCTACATAGTGGCCTAGGCAACATGAAACCAAAATAACCATAACAAAAACCAGAATAAAATGATAAATAACATCGTCCTTCTGTGTGCACACATGACTATGGATACTCTGTCCTCATCAGTTTCTTACTCCGTGACCCAAGAAAAGCTCAGAACCATTTTTGTGTTAAATTACATAGTCTTCAATCTTAAATTTATAGAACACTAGAGGTTTCTAGGGATTTCAATCCTAATCCAGAAAATGCAAGTATTCTCCCAAACTCATTTATTGCACTTCTGGTCCTAGGACAGGAATCAGAGGACTGTGAGGCCTTTGTCAAAATACAAATATTTGCCTCAGTTTGAGCCCTTCTTGTGCTTGTTCCTTTTCAGGCCTCTGGGGCAATTAAGGGGCACAAATCCTTGATGAATTAGACATGCTGCCTTTTAAACTCTCATTCTTCTAAAGAAAAAAGGGATTGAGCAGGAATCCCCGAAGGAATAAAGGAAACAGAAGTGCAAACTGCCATAAAGAAGAAATAAATCTGTGGCTTAAAAGCCAAAGAGCAAATGTCAAGGCAGCTTGTCAATTTCAATGTGTTCTTGGGATTTCATCCCACTGACCCTAAATGCAGTGTTCTTGGGCCCTGGACATTTTACCACCATCTGGAACAGCTGTGGTAATAGAAAGAGATCAACTTGTCCAAAGCTTTAATCCAGGAGGGCTCCTTCAACAGTTCTATTATCTATCTGAAAGGCTGAACACAAAGGCGTCCAATGCAGCCATTGTACAGGGTCCAGAGGGGGCTGGGCCTTCACAAAGCATGTGTTCCTGGGTGTGGCCCTTAAAGTTTTGCCAGCCAGACAACTGCTGTGCAGAGATGAAATCCCCACTACAAGACTTCACTTAGCCACGTCAGTTAAAGGGTGGTCCTATGAAATAATCATCCAAAATGGGACATTTTTGAGAGTCAAAAAGGACACAATTGGAGCTGGGACTATAACTCAATGGTAAAGCACTTGCCTAACATGCATGAGGCCCTAGGTTCTATCCTCAGCACTGCAAAAAAAAAAAAAAAAGACACTGTTAAGAATTAAATCAAGACAAGATCTGTGAAGCAGGACCATCCCAGCCAGCCATGTGTACAGTACCCTAAATCAGTCAGCACAGACTTTATAATTCTGGTCTCTTTCACTCATCCAGCATTTTGCATGGGCTCAGAATTGTATTGCATATCATAGAGAAACAAAAACATAATTAAAAATAAAATAGCATACTACAACATAACATACTGCACCATCACAGGTAAGCCCTTGGCCATAGGAACTCACCTCTCTTCACTGGAACAAGACTCTAGCTGCCTTCAGCAATAGCCATTTGGCTTGCCTTGAAATCAAAATTAACTTGTTTACACTCAGCTAAGGCATTAGGAGCATTTATTTGCATGCTTTGGTTTTTAAATCTTTGATTCAGAATATGTCCAAGTGACTCACTGGTCTATTTTGGTCTTGGGAATTAAGCTGCATTCAGAAATTCTTCTTCCAATCACACAGACCAGGGTAGAGGGAGGCCCTTCTAAGAAACCACTGGAGCATCTGTGAGAGATAGGGGAATCAAGCAGATCTGATCAGAGGTATATGCCTGGAAAATATCTTGAGCCTGATCATATTTTTACCTTGTCAGTCATCTCCAAATGATTTCTTCTCCTGACCAACACTCATGTATGTATGTATATTAAATATCATTCCCTAGTCCTCTTTGGCTAAAGAACATTTCAAATCTAAGACCCTTGATTTTTTACACTCATCAACTAAAAGAGAAAAAAAAAGCTATTTCACTACCCATGCTTAAAGAACCAAAAAATTAGGACGGGCGCAATGGTGCACACCTGTAATCCCAGCGGCTCTGGAGGCTGAGTCAGGAGTTCAACGCCAGCCTCAGTCACAGCAAGGGGCTAAGCAACTCAGTGAGACCCTGTTGCTAAATTAAATGCAAAATAGGACTGGGGATGTGTCTCAGTGGTCGAGTGCCCTTGAGTTCAATCCCTGGTACTCTCCCCCAAAAAGAACCAAAAATTATGTTTGAAAATTAATACTAGAGATTTCCTGAGTTCAAAAAGTTGAAAATATTTATTTAAAAAATTAGAAAATAAGAAAAGGTAGGAAGAAAATTTAAATTACCTCAATTCTACCACTTTTTTTTCCCTAGGGATTAAACTCAGGGGCACTAGACCACTGAGCCACATCCCTACCCCTATTTTGTATTTTATTTAGAGACAGGGTCTCACTGAGTTGTTTAGTGCCTCACCATTGCTGAGGCTGGCTTTGAACTTGCAATCCTCCTGTCTCAGCCTACCAAGCCACTGGAATTACAAGTGTGCGCCACCGCGCCTGGCTCAAGCAAAACTTTTGTTAATATCTTGGTGCATCACCAGTGTTTATAGCAGCACAATTCACAATAACCAAGTTATGGAATCAGCCTAGGTAACCATCAATAGATGATCGGATTAAGAAAATGTGGTATATGGGGCTGGGGCTGGAGCTCAGTGGCAGAGTGCTTGCCTAGCATGTGTGGGGCACTGGGTTCAATTCTTAGCACTACATAAAAATAAGCATATAAAATAAAGGCATGCTGTTGATCTATAACTACAATTAAAAAAAAGAAAGAAAGAAAATGTGGCATATATACACAATAGAGTTTTACCTAACCATAAAAAGAGTGAAATTATGGCATTTGCAGGGAAATGGATGGAAATGGAGAACATCATGCTAAGTAAAATAAGCCAAACTCAGAAAATCAAGGCTCAAATGTTTTTTCTCATATGCAGAAGCCAGAATAAAATAAGGGAACGGAGAATGGGGATCATATATCATAAAGATAGAGGGAAGATCAGTGGAGTATTAGATCAAGCAGAAAGGAGGAAGGGCAGGAAAGGGGAGGAAATGGGAAATGAACGTAACAAAATCACATGTGTGCATGTATAAATACACCAAAGTGAATTCCACCTTTACATATAAAGCACCAATCAAAATTAAAGAAACTCTGGTATATATACACAATGGAATCTTACTCGGCAATAAAAGAGAATAAAATTATGGCATTTGCAGATAAATGGATGAAGTTGGAGAATATCATGCTAAGCGAAGTAAGCCAATCCCAAAAAACCAAATGCTGAATGTTCTCTCTGGTAAGTGGTTCCATAATGGGGGAGGGGACATGGAAAGAATGGAGGAAATTTGGTCAAAGGGGAGGGAGAGGGGAGGGGGCATGGAGACAGTAAAGATGGTGGAACGAGATGGACATCATAGCCCTAGCTTCATGTATGACTGTATATATGGTGTGAGTCTACATCATGTACAACCAGAGAGATGAAGAGTTGTACTCCATCTGTGTACAATGAATCAAAATGCACTCTGCTATGATGTATACCTAAGTAGAATAAATAAAAATAAATAAATAAGCTAAAGGAAGATCAGTAGAGTAGAGGAAGGAGAACAGGGGGAAGGAGAAAGGGAAGAAAGGCCAGGGCGAGAGGAAATGGGGATTGAAATCAAATTTCTTGCATGTATGATTTTATCAAAATGAACCCAACTATTATGTATAACTATAATGCTCCACTAAAAAAAATATTTGGGTGTGTTACCTTACAGCCAATTTTGCACACAAAGCTATAACTATATTTATGAAGAATTTTCTCCTGCAATTAGGATAATGATATGTATCCAATTTTTAATACTGCTTTTTATTCCTTAGCATTTTATTGTAAATATTTTCTGCAGGCATTAATCATCTTTTTTGTAAACATTTTGTTTCAGTTGCAAAATATTTCATAATACTGGGAATTATAAAGTTATTTATTTATTTGTAATTGTTGAGTTGATCAATTGCACGCATTAGTAGCATGTGTGAAATATATTTGGCTCTTTAAAAAGAACAAGATAGAAGGAAAATCAGTGGAGTATAAGAATGTTGAAGAATGAAGAATGTTGAAGAATGATATGCTAAGTCATTCAATTTTGCAGAACTTGAATCAACCCATTTCAAAAAACACAAGGCCAAGAACCTAAGGTATGAAACCACCACATGACCCAGCTATACCATTTGTCAATATTTATCCTAAAGGGTTAAAGTCATCACACTAAAGTGATACCTGTATACCTGTGTTTATAGCAGCACATTCACAATAGCCAAACTATGGAACCAGCCTAGGTACCCACCAATGGATGAATGGATAAAGAAAATGTAGTGTATACACAATGGAGTTTTATTCAGCCATTTAAAAAAGACATGAAATTGTCATTTCCAGAAAAATGGATGGAACATTAGCATTCTGTTAAGTGAAATAAGAAATAAGTCAAACTCATAAAATTAAGGCTTGTATGTTTTCTCTCATGTGTGGAAGCTACAGAGGAAAAAGGAGGAATATATTGAGGGGGAGAATCTCATAAAAATAGAAGAGAGACAAGTAGAACAGTAGAAATGGACCAAGGGGAGTGAGGAAGAGGAGCAAAGGGGAAATTCTGGGCAACGACGTTGACCAAATTATGTTGTTACATCGAGTATATGTACGAATGTGTAACAACGAATCCCACAGTTATGTATAATTATAATGCTCCAAAATATAAAAATATGGGGGAAAAAAGAAAAACCTAAGTCCTCTGAAAAAAGATACATAGAGCAAAATCAGGGTTTCATCAGGCTACATTTCTCTTAAGGCTAATCAAAGAACAGAAGGACATCTCTCAAGGAGAAGACTTTCTTCAAACTGCACTTCTAGAGAAACAGATAATAGCAATTCTTAAATCCTACAGACTCATGTACCTAAACATGCTACTGCTTTCTGCAGGCTTTGCTTTGTGCCAAACCCTGATGACACAAAATAGACTAAGACATCATCTGTCCCCTGAAGGACTTGACGGGATCTACGAGTCTGAATGATACAGATTCAACACTGACACTTGGAATGCTTAAATCCACTGAGACTGGGCAAAGTAAAGTTCTAGCAAGTCAATGAAGATTATGAAACAGTTAATATCCACCAAACAGGTTTATTTCCCTAGGCTATTTTGATATCATTTGATGTATGCTCAATTTACCTGCTATGATGCCCTTGTATGCAATAAGCATTTCCTGAGCTCTTGCTATGCAAGTGCATTGTGCTAGGTGAAAGAGCCACTGCTCTCAACAAACACAATTTAGCAGATTACAGATACACAGCAAATAATTATACCAAAACAAAATAAATGCAGAGATCTCAGAGAACCCTTGCAACTGACTGACCTGGCTGAGGGTGTGTTTCAAGGCTGATTGATTCCCAGAAAAGTGTGCCTTAATGAGTAGAGGTCAGAGAGATCAAGGGTGAAGGGAAAAGGGAAAGTTTGAAGAAGCAAGATATTTCAGCACAGGGCACAAACACCCACAAAGTCAAAAGCAAAGATGTGAGTTATTTCCAGAGGTCCATAGAGAATGTATGAGATTGGGTAAAACCCCAGGCAGACAGCACCAGAAAATGCAAACAGAAGTGAGCAGGTAGAGCCACCATCGATTATGGAAGCAACTGACTGGTGCGGTCCCCGTTCTGTTTTACACAGTGCGCCTGTTTCACACTTCACTGAATTAGAGGCACGAGATGGGACTGTGCTCACTGCCCATCCTCAGTGTCACAAAGCATCCGTCTGCTGCTTCCCTTCTACACAAAGGTGAGCATGTCCCTCATCCAGGGCCAGCCCCTCCCCTGGGCTCCAGATCCATCTACCTTTGCCCTAGGAAGGGTGCCAGTGCTTTGGCTACTTTTCCAGTGCCTCATCCCCTCCCTGATGGATGAAGCTCCATCCTCCCTGGATGAAGGGTTCTGGTGCCTCATCACCTCCCCAGCATCTTGTATTTGCCATCAAATCATTTCTACTTTCTAACGTCCACTTTCGCGGCTCCACCCATCACGATATGGCTCCCTCTGCCATCGCACCCTGAAAATGTTCTTGTGGAGGCCACCAGACACCTCCGTGGATGCTTTTCTTATCTGACTCATCCTCTGTGGTAGGCAGAATAGCGCCCACCCCCCTCCCAAAGACATCCTTGACCTCATCTCCGTGACCTGTGCATCTGTCACCTTACATGGTAAATGGAACTTTGCAAGCGCAATTAAGGTTAATGACCTGGTGGTGGGGAAATTTCCTGGTTGGCCTGTTCAAATCACCCAAGTCCTTAAAAATGGAAGAAGGATGATGCATAGTTCAGAAAGATGCCATGTAAGCCGGGCGCGGTGGCTGAACCCTGTAATCCCAGCACTTAGGGAGGCTGAGAAAGCCTGTAATCCCAGCATTTAGGGAGGCTGAGACAGGAGAATCGTGAGTTCAAAGCCAGCCTCAGCAATGGCGAGGTGCTAAGCAACTAAGTGAGACCCTGTCTCTACATAAAACACAAAATAGGGCTGGGGATGTGGCTCAGTGGTCTAGTGCCCCTGAGTTCAATCCCCAGTACCAAAAAAAAAGAAAGATGCCATGTAAAAAGAACTTGACCTGCCCTTGCAGGCTTTAAGATGGAGGGAAGGGGACAGAAGTCAATGAGTACAGGTGGTCTCCAGAACCTGCTATGGTTCTCCACTGACAGCCAGCAGAGTAGGGATCTCAATCCTACAACCACAAGGAAGTGGGGAGCCCCCTCCCCTAGAACCTGCAACGGGAAGCACAACTCACCCAGACCTTTTCTTGTAAGATAATGAGCGGGCGTTATTTTAACCTTTCTGGTAGTGGCAACTTGATATTGCAGCACAGCAAACTAGAACAACCTCTCTGAAGTCTGTGCCTCATTCAACCATCCTCTCCTTCTTAAAACATTTCATTCTCCTGGCTTCCAACACAATTCTTTCTCCTGGTTTTTCCGTAGCCTGCTGGCTGCTCCTTCTCAGTCTCCTGTGATGTTTTCCTCTACACTTCACCGCTACGTACTGGGTCACACAGTCCTCCCTTGTTCCCCTAGTCCATAGTTATTCATTCCAAATTCAGAGGATGGGCTCCAGATGAATCTAGAACCTGTATCACTGCTCTGACCACAAAACCCCTATGTCAGCTTGAACAACTCCTAGGCAACTCAGTACATCCAAAACACAACTCGGTTTCTTCTTCAAGTCAAAATCTTCATCTCAACAGATGATCCCCTCTGCCCACTTGCTCAAACTAGCTGTCCTTAAACTCTTCCCTTCCTTTATCATCGTATCTAATGCAATAGGAGACCCCAAGGAATTATCTCCAAAATATATCCCAAACCTGCCCACTCTGCTCCATCCCTCCTGCAAACACCTTGGTGCTTATCACCGTCATACCTTACCTGGCCTTTAATTACATCCTCCTCCCTGATCTCCATACTTTTCTCTCTCACTCTTCTCTGACCTATGCTCCACAAAGCAAGTCATAGTAAAAGGGAGTTGGCTAGAGCTGCTGCTGAATCTGGATCATTCTATAAGCTGTAGTCCTTGAGAAGAAGGATTATGGAGAGTGGATCAAGATGGAGGACAAGACTGGAGGCAGGAAAACCGATTGAAAGACTATGCAGAGGTCCAAACGAGAGAAGGGAAGGGCTTAGATTTGATCAGGAAGAGGAGAGAAGGGGAGGAGTGAATTCTACTGAAAAGGTCTTTCTGGGAAATTTTCAAGTATCAACTGAGAGCAAATCTGGGAAGGTGGGAGGGACTTGGGTTGAAGTAGTGAGTGGAAAGTTGAGACACAATTGGGTAAAGAAATTCAGGGAAAAAAAAATATATTTATTCCACTCTTGAGCTTTAGGGGAAAGGCTTGTGGGTGAACCAAAACTTGGAAGCTGTTATTATACATAGATATATGCACATTAATGTTTTTGTAGCAGAGTAGTCCTAGTATATTCCCAATTGCCTGGTCAAAAGGGCCAAGTCAGAATCTGTTGTTTGAGAGTCATCTCTGCAGCCCAGCCCTCCTCTGGAAGAGCCAATCAAAGCCTCATGCAAAGAAGCATGTCATTTCAGAGCTCCCTGCAACGCACTCTCCTCCTTCTTTTCCCTCCTGATTATCTCAAACTTTCCTGGCTAACGGTGGCCCACTTACTAACAAACACCAGCCCACGAGCTCCACATGGCTGTGAGCCCTCAGAGCAGACCAATCAGATGTCTTTCAGTATAGATACAACACCAGCTCAAGATTGCTCTCTGAGAAGTGTGAAAACACAGACTCCATTTCAAACCTCTTCCTGCATACCTTCATTATATCTGTTAACCCTTCTTCACTTGACCTCATATTCTTTCCCTTAGTAGAAACCCCTTATGCTTGCCTGGCTGGCAGACTTGAAGAAATAAATAGCTGAGCAATATTTCACTCTAAGTAAAGCACTCACCAGGATCAAATGGATCAAAAGCACATGAGTCATTACTGATTTTTATTGTAATCCCAGTAAATATTATGATGCACTTTTCTGTTTTGTTGGTATTATCCAGCCACAGAATCCATGGCAAAATCCACCTTCACAAACAGATGGTGTGTCAAAAGTTCACTTGTTAATCTGACTGAATATATTTTCACATATACACAATATTCCACTAACTTTCTGCACCAGCCCACTAAAAGGCCATTGAATTGATAACACAAATGAATCACAGATCTTCAAAACTGGAACAGGACTTAAGTGAGTAGAAGTCATTTAATTGTTTAGAGATGGGGAAACAGAGACTGGCCCAGGTCATCTAATTAGTCCTGTGCATAATGCTTTTTGTTCATCCTCCAAGTACCATGCGCTTCCATGAGCAAACACCACCAAGACTTCAGCCGGGAATGCTAAGATGCTCAGGCCCTCCACTTTAGTTTTGACATTGGACGCAAGGTGTTTCCCAAGTTAAACCACACAGGGGATGTGATGCTGATGGCTTCAGAAAGGAATTCCAGAAAGGAACAGAGGAGGAGGACTTGCGGTAAGGGATGGGAAGTAGGATATGGACACTTTCTGGGAAAGCTGGGATCCTAATTAAAGTAACAGGGCAGACTATCCTTTTACCTTTTTATTTCTTTAGTCCACAAAATTCCTTCACATAAGGGGAAGGGAAGCTCAAGGACAGTCTGCTAAAAAAAGAGTGGGGCAGGGCGAAAAAGAGGCCTAAATATTAGAAATGAGGAACAATAAGAAACTTCACCAGCAAGAGCACATCCTCCCTCCAGGCTGCACCTCTTCTCACCTCTACGATTAACAAAATCAGAAATGAGGAAGTATCAGGAGGTGTCCTTTCCTCTTTCAATCTGTTGCTAAGTATGCTGTGTAACAAATGTTTGCTGAATGAATATGCATATACTGGGAATCTTAACAAAAGGAAGAAATGTTTACCTGTGCTGAGGTTTAAAGGTCAAATTAAGTAGCTTTTGATAGAAAATGTAAGATGACAGGAAGAATTTAAATAAGGAAAATGAGTGGGCAGTTTGGACCATATAGACCTGTAGAACATAGGAATATCATTTTATTAAAGACTTGGTGTGTGAGGTGGTCATTTCCGTTAGCTCCACTAGGGTGCTAACAAGGACAGGAGAAATTTGACGTTAACACAGCCAACTCCATCTCACATGCATGGCTGACAATTTGAATCACACCAGATGGCTCCAGCCCTTGAAACAGCTGTCTATCATTCAGTCATTCAATCAACAAACATCAGTGAGCTGTTAGGCATCATTATAATTATTGAGGTCTGTAGAAGCAAATAAAACATTTCCTCTCTTACATAAGCATATAATCTAGCAGAGAAGATAAAGATGTAAAAATCATAATAAGCAGTGATTGTTTATAATGAGAAAGCACAAAACATTATACATGCAATAACTCATTTAATCTTCATGAAAATCATATAGTCGGGGCTGGGATTGTAGCTCAGTGGTAGAGCGCTTGCCTTGCATGCGTGAGGCCCTGGGTTCAATCCTCAGCACCACATACAAAGCAATAAAATAAAGACATTGTGTCCATCTACAACTAAAAAAATAATAAAAATAAAAAAATCATATAGTCAATTACTACTCTGTCCATTCTACAGGTAAGAAAATTGAGACCCAAAAAAATGAGGCATGAGAGGAAATAGCTCATATGTCCCAGAATTGGGGAATAGAGCCCAAAGTGTACCTTCAGAGTCCATGTTCTTGACTGTTAAGTAATGCAACACACATTGTATCAACAAAACAAGGACAACTGTCAATACAAAGTAGTATCAAAAAATCACAACAATTAAACAGCATCTAAATATTTATCAATCAACAAACTGGTTTCATTAGATTGATGAACTTATACCATTCAAACCTATTCATATCTGCTTTCAAACAGAAATTCTAAATAAATTAATTGAAATATACCAGTACATACATATATACAAAAATGCTTTCTATTTTTCATCCAAATATAAAATAACATTAGCAGAATAATTTTTCTTGGCACATACTCTAAATATTATCTCAATCATGAAGCTCCCACCTCTGGACCTCATAGAACATGACTTAGAACTCAGCTGGTACAGTGGCAGTTAGCACCAACAGCGTGAAATATTTCTGCCCTCAAAACCTCAGATCTGGAGGAGCCATCAGCCCTGACCACATGGACGTACCAGCCAGCGAGCATCCTGGCACGCTGTCCATCAAAGGCAAGAAAAAGTCAGACAAGTCATTACCAGTTCCTTTTTGCATGTGTCCCTGTATCAACAAAAAATTCTGTTCATTGGATTCACATCTAGCAGAGACCATGGTAGAAACTGCCAGTGGAAAGCAGTAGTCCATAAGACCTATCCTGGTTTATTTGAATGCAACCATCAAATAATGATAGTTTGTTTAAAAATAATAATAATAATCTGTAGTAAATGCTACCTCAATTGGAATTAAGTACAGAGGAGTATCCCAGAACTGTCCTGGGTAAACCAAGATGCACCGTCTTCTAATGACTGAGCTATACTTGCTTGTCAACAGCCATAACAGGAAGCAGATGTTTTAAGAACCTGCCACAACATGTGTGGAAGAGATCACCTTTGGCTTGGGTAATACAGAAAACTTTTCTTCACTGCTTGGCCTTTCATTATAAGAAATTTGAAACATACAGAAGAGAACAAGATGATGAGACCATACATAGGCATGATTTCCATTAAAAATTATCAATTCTTGGCCAGCCCTTCTTTGTGCACATTCCAAATCCTCCTAGACTTCTTTGAAGCAAATCCCAGAGATCATATAATTTCATCTGTACATTTTCCAGCATGCATTCCTGAATGGTAAAGAATCTTCTGGAAAACTCTATGCATGAGATATAATTTGAGCTAAGACTTAAAGCCATGACTTCTTGGGGGAAGGAAGGTGACAAGTACAAGCACACAGAGGTGGGATGGTAATAAGGACCTGAGGAAAACCTACTTGAGCCCAGAGCATGTGAAGGAGGAGAAAAACGCAGAATAGGCTCAGAAATGAGGCTGAGACTCAACATGCAGGGTAATATACACAGGGCAAAAATATCAATAGCATCTGACATAGAAGATGAAACTATAGTTCAGAGTGGTTCAGAACTTTACCCAAGGCCATCAAACTAAAATGGAGTAGAAGAGGGTCTTAAGCCTGAATTCTTTAGATTGCTGGTATAGAATTCACGCTAACAAACTACCTTTGTCATGACTACAAGAACACAGAGAGGGCTCCATAAGAATCTTGCAGCATTCAATAGCACATTCTGTTCTCCTGTCATTTTCTGGAGCAGCTGCACATGCTGGACCCACAGATACTGGCCAAGCATCTCTTCACTGCTGGAAGGTACTGGCCACATGTACAACTGACCAGAAAATGACCAGAGAAGAAGCTAGCCTGCTCCCAACTGGGCTGGAAGTTCCTGCATCCCCTCTTTCCAGGGTTCCTCTTGCTGCATTCAAAGTCTCCCAGAAAAGGGTTCTGCAATGTGCCAAGGCTGTGAGATAAAGCAGGAGGACCTCAGACAGGAAACTCAGCCTCTTGTTTCTATGTCGCAATCCCAAACGTGCATCATTCATTCCAAATGGGAACCCCTCTCTCTTTTCACCTTCTCTCCAAATTGCCTCCTTGATTCACACTGCTACACATAAATTCTGACTACAACTGACATCACGTTTTCTGTGCAAGAGAGCAACACAACTCCCAACCAGGGAAGGAAAGTGATGGGAAGTGGTCCGCAGATGCTGCCTTTTTCTTTTTTCTTTTTTTTTTTCTTTTTCCTTTTGGGTTGTGTGATTGACGATAGCAACAGAACCTGCTGGCCAGGGCCCCTTCCTAACAACTGCCAAGCTGGTAAAGTGGGCAACAGTCTCGCTCATGCCACAGTTCAATTTAAGATGAGGATGCAAAGGCCTCAGATGACCCCTTGGGGCCAGGGGAGCCTTCAGGATGCTAAGTCACAGCTCTCTGGGTGGGGGGTCTTGGAGACAGCCCCAGAGGGCAGCAGAGACCCACAGCTTTCTGGGCAGCCTGCTTTCTCAAACCGGCTTTCCCCAGAACAAAACCACCCTGTCAGGCCCCATAAAGAGTCAGAAAAGCACGCCACCACACAAAACAAGGCTATTCAGTACTCCTAGGGCTGTCTCTCCACCCCTCGGGCTCTCTGACCCACAACGCCCACAACGTCGGCTGTGAAAACTGAAAGAAAGAACCATCTGGGGAAGAAGGAAGGGCAAGAAAACCAGGCCAAGCCCCCGGCTTTATTCTCTCCTCCTCACTGGAACCACCGGCAGCTGGCCATGCTAGCGGTGCAGGTAAGTGTTTCAGAAACCATGTCACATACACACAGGTGGGTAGATTAGGGAGTCCTACCCCACAGAGGAAAAGATAAAGAAAAACCACGAGAGCTTCCTTCTGATCATTTCAAGAGCTGTTCCATTGAAAGGGGAATCGATTCATTCCGAGTTACTCCAGGAAGCAAAGTAATAAGAAACGCCAGTCACGCCACTATAAAAAGGACTTCTTGCGAGTGTTAGTCGGAAAGGGTTGTCGTGGGTGTTTTAAATCTGCATCAAACAGACTTTCCTCCTACTTTTCTAAGTAGCTCTTCCTTCCTTCCTTTGCATCAAAGGCCAGCCTGACCTCTGATTCTGTCCTCAGCACATTCTCTCCCTGTACCTCTCACCTGTGGTGACCTAGTCTCAGAATCTACAGCTCCAAGCGACTTCTCTAAGCTGAACCCTGTGCAATCAAGTCTTAGCTAAACGTTTGCTCTGGTTTGCTTACTGATCTCTCTGGTCTTTCAGGATGGCATTTCCCTAGTTCCCGATCCTCTTTGCTGTCACAGAGACATGGTCCTGCTGCCTCCATGCAAACTTGGGCTCCTCCCTGTGCACCCCACTTTCCCATTCTTCTCTCTTAATACTCCTTCAGTAATTCCAGGTGATCTCACACCTCCCCGTCCTGTTCACCCAGCTGCCTCTGTCCTCCAAAGCTGTTCCGGACACCTTTCAACACAACTCAAGCATAGAATTCAACTCCCTGAATTCTGTGCATTTCTTTTTTCTATTTTCTTTCAATCTAAGTACTTTCTCTTCCTTAAATTTTAAAGATTTAGCTTGCAGGTTTTTAAGGGAAAATAATGCCTTACTTAGCTCCTCTGAATATGGAGCATTCTATAAACAAAGGGAAGACACTGATCAGAATCAACTCCAGAATGTAAACCATCACAAGACAAGTATAGGCACCAGCTTACCTGAAGGGACTTAGTCATTAAAGGAATTAGGAATTAAAATAATTAGCTAAAGTAGTAAACCTGAATTTGTAAAACATGTTTCGTAAGTATAAAAACTTTCAAGGACTGACTATTCTTCTGCCCTGGGGATTGGCAAGTAAAACCAGAGTAAAGTCCAACTTCTCCCTGGCTCCCAGGCAGACATTCATGCTGTTCTCTGCACACCAGCAAAGGAGGTCAGAACAAAATACATGATTTTTATATGGTTGCCAACCTTTAAGAGGTTTGCTTTAAACTGCTTCAAAAGGTCAGTGGATTTAAAAATAAGGAAGTCCCTGGTGACCTTTGCTAGAAGAGTTTTGGTGGAGAAGTGAGGAGAGAAGCCAGACTCCGGGCACCAAGGGATGAGTGGGTACTGAGAAAAAACAGAGAGCAGCCACACACCATGGACTTGACCTGAGGTGAGCACAAGCACAGACATGGGAGTTAACTAGAAATGGACACAGAGTCAAACAAAAACCTCTTTTTCTTTTTCCCAGAACTCAGACATGGTGCATATTTAGGTAAAGGAGTATTTTGATAATGGAGATGAATGCCAGGTGGAAATCTGGGGAGGACAGGGGGATGGCAGTTTCTTTAACAGTAACAAGGAAACTGGAAAGGTGGAGGGTACAGACATCTAAGAATTAACAATGATTTTGAGGATGGACCTCCCCAGTCCAAAGTTCTGGGGACGGTCAGAGATAGCACATGAGCTGGGATGTGGTTCTTAAAACTTCAAGGTGATATGAATCACCTGGGGTATTTGTTTAAAATGCAACGGCTTCTCCACCAAGACTCTGATTCACTAGGTCTAGGCAGTTACCGTGAATGTGCATTTCAAAGAGAAGAAGGGGAGGAGGGAAGGAAGAAAGGAAGAGAGGGAGAGAGGGAGGGAGGAATGAATGAATGAGGGAGGGGAGGAAGGAAGGAGGAAAGAAAGGAGGGAAGGAAAGGGTACTTTGTTTAGGATCCCTACATTCAAAGGTGATGGTGATGTAGGGTGCAGAAGGATCATAACTTGAGATCAGCCTAGAAAGGTGTTTCTCTGGCTTTAAGGTACATAGAAATCTCTGGGGGATGTTGACAGAATAGAGAGTCTGAATGCAGCCCATCTGCAATGGGATTGGAGATCTTGCATTTCTAACAAGCATGCTGATGCTGCCAGGCTGCTGGTCTGCAGGTCCAGGGACCACACTTGAGTAGCAAAGCCCCCACCGCAGGATGTGCTTTAAAGAGCAGCAGCCCTGTGAAAATCCCAAATCGGGCTCCTTCATGTCTTCCAGCATTCAAACACCTGCTGTGGGCAAAGCATTGATGATTTCAGATTCACTCAGTATGGAGGTAAATATGTCAACCGGCATCAATAGGACAGGGGAACAACAGAACAGAGCTCCTTCCTAAAACGGTTCTCTTCTGTGCACAATATTGAGAGGCACTAGCAGGAACCCACAACCTCACCCTCTAGGTCCCAAGCTGCATCCTTCCACTGAAGCAGCTCCCATCATGGAAAGGTGCTAAGGTTGCTAAGGAAGCTCACAGGAAAGAGCACTAGAGCTAGTCAGAAAGGATGATCCCACAACGTCCAGGTGGCAAAGGAGAAGGACATGTGCTAAAAGGGAATAATATGTGGAAAGAAGTGAGCTGTGAGAGCTCCATGTGGGTGGCCTCATGCACGAGGGCAGGCAGGGCTTCCAAGCTGGAAGGTTGAACACCCAAAGAAGCAGTGAGGCATCTCTGGGTAAAAACAGCAGGATTTAGTGGTAAGAAACCAACAGGGGAAAATCACCCAAGATTCCTAGATGCTACTGAGAAAACTATTGGTCCAAACAAGCACATCCTATATGACAGCAACACCTCCCCCTCCAATTACTAGATGCACCATAAGGAAGTCATAGATGGGTAATACTGAGCTGGCCAGACTGTGAGTTTCAAAGACTGATTACCACAATGGAGAAGCTAGCTTCGAGCCAATTTCTAGAATCAGTGATTCTCTAAAGTGCTGCAGATGGGTTTCAGGCCATGGTCTGTTGTGGCCATTGCTTTCCCCATTGCTTTTGGGCCTGTGATAAGGCAGCACATCATGGCAGGAGAACATGGCCGAAGGAGCTACTCACCTCAGGGCAGCCAGGAAGCAGAGAAACAGCAAAGGGTGAATTCCCACCATCTCCTTCAAGGGCATGAGCCCAGTGACCTATGACCTCCTACTAGGCCCTACTTCTGAAAGGTTCTACCACCTTCTAATAGCACCATGATGAAGACCAAGCATTTAACACAGGCCTTTGGGAGACAGACAAGGTCCAAACTAGAGCAGTAAGCCACTCTCAAAATAAAGATAAAGTACTTGGATCAGTAGTATCAACATTACCTGAAAAAAATTTTAGGAATGCTAAGGTAACCATCCAAACCTACTGAATAAGAAACTAGGACTGGGCCCATAAATCCATTTCAACAAGTCCCCACGGTGATTCTGATGCAGGCTGAAGCATGAGAACCATAGTACCAGAGTACCCTCTAATTGTCTATTCTGTTTACCATTGATGAGGGCCCAGACTCAGTGAGGTTGTGAAGTCAAGTCATTAACTTGACTTAATGTTTGTATAAATGCAAATAATTTGTCTGGTGGCAAAAATAACCTCAATGATGAGTCCTACGGCCCCAAGAGATATTAATCAGTTTTGCAGGTACACTATCACTTTTATGCTGACATTCTTTCTTCAGGGTCTACAAATCTTCAATCTCTGGATTTCTCCCATGAGCCAGTTTTGCTACCTTTGTGTGTGTGTCTGTGCTGTGTGTGTGTGTGTGTGTGTGCACACGTGTGCACATGTGCCGCACACTGAACCCAAGGCTCACATATGCTAGGCAAGGGCTATACCACCGAGTTACACTGCAAGCCCAAGGTATGCTTCCTTCACTAATGAATTCTGTAACTCTTTGAGGTATAAGCTCATTACATACTTGAATGAGTCACATTTTTAACTATTTGTAAATTATATGTTAACCATGGTGACTTGGACGATCAATGTGAAATACTTTAGAACTTCACCCAAATGTCAGTTTTGAGGACAAATAGGAAACCACGAAAAATTGTTTTCAGCTATTCTACTCAAACCTGGAGAAAGTTTACTTAAAAATCACAAAAATCTATTGAAGAATCAACTTACTCCATGCACCTTTAAGGGTTACATTTTTGCCTGCATATGAAGAGTCAGATTAAGAATGAAGACCAGGGGCTGGGATTGTAGCTCAGCGGTAGAGCGCTTGCCTCGCACGCGTGAGGCCCTGGGTTCGATCCTCAGCACCACATACAAAACAATAAAATGAAGACATTGTGTCCATCTACAACTAAAAAAATAAATAAATAAATTTAAAAAAAAAAAAAAAAGAATGAAGACCAGCAGGGCGGGCGCGGTGGCTCAAGCCTGTAATCCCAGCACTTTGGGAGGCTGAGACAGGAGAATCGTGAGTTCAAAGCCAGCCTCAGTAAAAGGGAGGCGCTAAGCAACTCAGTGAGACC
Organism: Geosciurus inauris; assembly: GCA_004024805.1. NCBI lineage: Eukaryota > Metazoa > Chordata > Mammalia > Rodentia > Sciuridae > Geosciurus > Geosciurus inauris. Next base: position 30,922 of record PVHX01005611.1, on the reverse strand, counting down.
CTGTCTCTACATAATACACAAAAGAGGGCTGGGAATGTGGCTCAGTGGTTGAGTGCCTCTGAGTTCAATCGCTGGTACAAAAAAAAAAAAAAAAAAGAATGAAGACTGTAAGAGGCAATTAGTAAGACAAAGGGCAAAGGAGCAAAGTTTTCAGACTCAGTACTATTGGCTTTGGGGCCTGATCATTCTCTATTGTTAAAGGCTTTCCTGGGTCTTAGGAAGTGTTTGCAGCACCCCTCGCTTCCACCCACCAGATGCTGATAGCAACTCCCACTGTTATGACAACCTAAAATGCTCTTAGACATTGCCTGATACGCTCTACAGGACAACTTCACCCCCAGTTGATGCCCACCTGGTTAGAGAACCATTCAAATGGCAAAAGATGGTTCTGAAATTACAATAATAGGTGTAATTGAATTTTCATATTCAAAAAGTAACCTGATTACGATATCCTTTTCACTCCTACCATTTTCTTATTTATTCATTTTTAGAAATAATTGTTAAGTGGCTAAACTTTTATAAAAAAGGAAAACGTATGAGAAGAGAAGAATGTGATCCAAAAATATCTTTAAAAAGAAAGAAAAGGAAAAAAAAAGAATTGGTGGATAAACAAGAGTTTAAGACAAGATGGAAAATAAAGAACTAGAAACTGCCAGTGTTATAATGTTACAGCTTCACTGATTCCTTATGGAAAAATATTAATAAAGCAGTGGGATTTTTGAAAGGGAAAGTACTACTTGTCCAATGTTCTATGTATGTTCCCATATTTCCTAGTCTTCCTTATAGTTGACCCATGTGCTTAGTTCTGGCCATTGAAGAGCAGAAGTGAAACATGTCACTCTAGGCTGAAGCAGCAAGAACCTCAAGAGCTATTCGCCAGTCTCTCTTACCTCTGTCATTAGTGATTGAGAAACATAAGAGTAGAGCCTCCATTAGGCTGGATCCCTGAGTCACAGTGTGGAGTAGGAATCCTTGCTAATTCATGTGAGACACATAGCACCACCAAGAAATGACATTGTTTTATCATCAGTTACTGAGATTCTGGGGTTACTTTTTACCTAGTCTAATCTGACTAACACAGTGTCAATAATATACCCATTCTAATAAAAATACTATCAAAATTTCATATCCCAATTTTTCTTCATCAAATTACCCACTATCAAATGACTTTAAATTTTATATGAATGGACCAGATACAGAATTGAGAGGCCACATTTAGTCACAACAAAGGAAAACTGAACTGACTAAAAATCACAAAACAAGGCTTTATTACAATCTAACTACAATTCCATACATACATATGAAAGGGGTTTAGAAGACAGAATACCCCAGAAGTAATACAGGAATACTAAAAAGAGCAGGACAATAGTAATAATAAAAGTCACTACTATTTATTGTGGGTCTATGGTGTATTCAGAACTACATTTGTCTCTTCATTTAGTTACCTCATTTAATAATTATCACAACAAATTTACAGAGGCACACACTGTTGACTGCCCACAGTTTTGCTCGAAAAATGGGCAGCAGTCTCAGAAGATGAAATGTAATTAGTTAGTTTATGCTGGGGTCATGGCCTGGCGCACACCCCTTGAGCTAATAATGGTTTTTATATTTTTATAGGGTTAAGAGAAAAAAAAGAAGACTATGCAATGGAGACCTAAATGGCTCAAAAAGCCTGAAATATTCACAGTCTGATTTTTTTAAAGGAAAAGTTTAGCAAACCCCTATAATGATCATAATGACTCCTCTACCAAGGTAGGTTTGCAGGTGAACAATTGCCAGCTTTTACTTCCAGGTCTGAAGCCTGAGGAAGTCCACTGGGAGTTGCTCAAAGATTTTCCTTTCTGATTAAAATAACAATAATGAGACCCCAAGGAGAAAGATTCCCTTCTCTTAACACCCTTTGATGCTGTGAAAGGATGTCAAGCATGCCTGTAATCCCAGCACTTTGGGAGACTGAGACAGGAGAATTGTGAGTTCAAAGCCAGCCTCAGCAATGGTGAAGACTTAAGCAACTCGGTGAGACCCTGTCTCTACATAAAACACAAAATAGGGCTGGGAATGTGGCTCAGTGGTCGAGTACCCCTGAGTTCAATTCCGGGTACCAAAAAAAGAGAGAGAGAGAGAGTGTTAAAGCTACAATAGCCCTTCTGTAACTAGAAGAGAAATATGAAGGGAATCAGGGATCACAAGGATACCATCCAAAGCCAGGGCAGGCTGCACTACTGAATTAACCAGCCCTGTCGTGGTTAATCCAGGTGTCCTCACAGAGGGGTAATACACTCCTATTGTTGCCACCACTTATATCAGATATCTGGTTACATGCAGAGGACAGAATCCTATCCTCTTTCCCACATCCCTCACTAAACGAAGGGACTCTCTTATCAACTATAATGGGACCCAAGAAAGAGCAGCGGGCGTTACAGATGGCTTGCTCTCAGCTGGAAACACTGCAGAACATTGTCCTCTTCCCTCCCCCACCACCAGAAAAATCATGACTAACTCTTGCTTAAGAACGAAAGCTCTAGGTCTTTGAAATAGAACCTGTTAAACACTTGAGCAATTCAGTGCCATGAAGTTCGAATCTTCCAGAAGGTAAATGAAAGGAGTGATGTTTGTGAGCAAAGTGTTACTGGGATCCCTTTAGAAAGTTCCCATTCACAAAACCTTATTATAGCCCTACGTATATTTTTAAATTAATGTTAAACAAAAATCATCTTCAGCTTGGTCCCATTGGGATCTCTTTATGAAATAACACACATGCACCTGTGACCATGTCAGAAGGCTCTCCCTTCTGCACGGAAAACATCTGTCCTGATCGTGTATTCTGGTAAGGTTGGCTTCTGTGGGTAATGAATGACTTAATCATCAGAACCTGGAAGACTTCGCCAGCCTCAAAGGCCGTCACTGCACTCTGATGGGAAAAGCACTTCTGGTTGGATATACAGAACTCCGCCAAGTCACAATAGCTTTCTTATATTTCTTTTATGACCTCTACCAAACCACAACAAAGGGTTTTCGACTGCGTCAGTAAGAAATAAGTGTGTCTGAATACAGCCCTTAAAATCGGAAAAATTCTATTTTCATGTCTATAACCTCAGGGCCATCAACAGTGAAGTAAATTTCCCTCAGTTTCAGCATCTAAAGCAACTATTGAAGACATCTTTTTCTTCTTTAAATCCCAGGAAGTGATTCTCAACCTCCACTGCACAGGGGGATCCCTCAGGGACTTTTAAACTATAAGGATGCCTGGCCCTGTCTCTAGAGCGCCTTTCAATTGTTCCTCAGGTGGTCTGGGCATTGCAAGGCCTAAAAGTTCCCCAGGTGATTCTAACATATAATCAAGACTGAGAATTGACCCAAAGTCAATGGCAAATAGAAGAAAATGTAACTAAGAGCTACACCCAAGGGAAAAATAACTAAATTGCATTTATAAAGCACTAAGAGAGAGGACTAGAAAAGGATCCTCCTACTATTTAACCCTTCAAAAAAAAATAGATTATTTTTACCTATTATCAACCCATAAGCAATTCAAATTAACATTATGTATATATACATACATATATAAGCATTTCATATTGTTAAAAAAAGGGTAGCCAGGAGGAAGAGACCAAAATAAAGAAAATGAATATGTTTGCCCCACTTGATCATAAATCTTACAGTCGGACCTCCACCTCCATCTGCTTCTTCCTTAAAAAGCACAAGAAATCAGGTTTTTGATTTTTTTGTTTTTTAGGGTTTTTTTGGTTTTTGGTACCGGGGATTGAACTCAGGGGCACTCGACCACTGAGCCACATCCCCAGTCCTAGTTTGTGTTTTATGTAGAGACAGGGTCTCACTGAGTTGCTTAGCGCCTCGCCGTTGCTGAGGCTGGATTTGAACTCGCGATTCTCCTGTCTCAGCTTCCCAAAGTTCTGGAATTACAGGTGTGTGCCACCCTGCCCAGCTAAGAAATAAGTTTTTTAAGAGTATTCTGCCTCTTGGTAAAGGCCAAAACCAGCTCATCATCTCTTTTGGTAAATAAAGCTTTATTGGAATACAACACTCAGATGCATTTGCACGTCATCTGTTTGTTTCACGTTACAGCAGCAGAAGCCCAACAGAGGTCATGTGGACTGCAAAACCTAAAATATTTACTATTGTTAGGTCGGTTCAGGGCCCAGGATGTCCAATTAGGGGGACTGGTCAGGGCAGCTGCGGAACGGAGCGGCCAGCCAGACACTGACGTCACCAGTAGAGGCGCCTGTCAATCAGTGGGTTTTCCTGACCTATCCAGGAAGGACTCTGGCCTTCTCTTCCTGCCCCCCAAGCCCTCCCCTTTCTGACCAGGCCTTTTGAAATTGTCTGTACGCCCCAACACGGGTGCCATTCTCCCGTACATACTCTGATGGATGGGAAAGTTCAGTCTGAGAGCATGTATTTCCAATAAAGCCTTGCCCAGCGGTTTATTTCACCTCCTTTTGGGTCATCTAGTCTTTACAACTATTTGGCCTTTTACAGACAGTTTCCAAGCTACCGCTCTAGTCTAGAATCCAATTCCTACTCCAAGAATTTTGACATTTTCCTTTTATTCTCCTCCCACCGGTGGCCATTCCTGAAATCTGCACCCCTGTTGCCATCAAATCCCTCTGCTTAGACTTGTCTGTCCCAGCAAAGACAGTCATGGCATCTCCAGGAGCCACTTCCCCAGCACATTGCCTGGAGACAGGGACATCCCAGTGTACCTAGCTGAGCCTGTCACTCTAATAACCAGCTTTCAGCCAAAGAAGGGAAGGACATCCAAGTTCTTACTGATCATGCCAACATTAAGAAATAAACAAGATTTATATTTTATATCATGCTTCTCCACGACCTATATTCTAACCTCTCTAAGCAACTTTGGGTATTAGCTCATTAAATTTCTCATCATTTGTTTTTCTCTGCTAAAACCTAAACTATGCTTTGTATTCTTTTCTTTTTGGTGATGAGGACTGGATAATCTAGGGCCTCGGGCATGCTACGCATGTGCTCTATCACTGAAATACACCCTCAGCACCAACGACACATTCTAAACTTATCCTAGCAGTTCTGTTGCTTTGCAAACCTTTTATTGCTGTAGCAAAAAGCAGAGGTTATTCTAATAGCACCACCCATATTATTTGCTTGTTTTTTCCTACTTCCATCTCTGTGTTTTTAAATAGAAATGAAAGTCCACTTTAATGTTTTCAGGCATTACCAAATATACCCTGGAGCAAGCCCCCGTCTTCAGTTAAGAACCACTGCATCAGGAAACTAAATCCTACGTAGACTCTACCTGCCCCCGTGTGGCCCCATGCTGACCTCCACGTCCCCACTGCTGCTACTTTACTGACTTTTGTCATCTTTACCAGGACCATTACAATAGACTCCCAGCCTACCTTCATGCCCTTCACCTCCCTCAGGTTCACACAGCCCCACATTGCAACCTGAGGGCGGTGGAAGCTGGGAGACACCCCTCAGGGTCACCTTCAACCTGAGCCCTCTCTCCCCTTCTTGCTGAGGTTTCTCAAAGAACCACCCTCAGCAGAAGAGTGCCATGATAGCCTGGCTCTGTGCCCCTGCACAGGACAGCCTGCACCCAGTGCCTGGCCCTGTGTTGCTGCCCAGGAATCCTGATGGGCTATTTCCGCTACAAAGCTTTCCATGGGATCAGATGAGCCTGTGTGACCCCTGTCTCAACATTAAATTCCTCCTTCCACCTGCACCTGCTTCCTTAGCAGTAAGAGCATGGCTGGAGGAAGTCAGTCACTGGGGGCGTGTATATGTGTGTGTGTGTGTCTCTCTCTGTCTCTCTCCCTCTTCTCCCCTCTTCCTCCCTCTCTCTCCCCCTCCCTCTCCCTCTCTCTCCGCCCCCTCCCTCCCTCTCTCTCCTCCTCCCTCTCCCTCCCTCCCTCTCTCCCTATCCCCTCCCTCTCCCTGAGCTGAGTGACTTTCCTCCATCATGGTGTTCTGCTGTCTCATCTCAGGCCTGCAGGA
>PVHX01005611.1:0-24828 GCA_004024805.1 Geosciurus inauris | reverse complement strand
CAGGTCATAAGTGGAAGGCAAGAATTTGACCGCAAGTAGCCCAATTCCAAAATCTACGCCCTTCAAAATGCTAGCCGGAAGAGCAAAACAGGCTCCTTTAGAACTTTACACCACTGTCATCAAAGGATTAGTGATGTCTCTTCCAAAGACTGGAACCTGGAAAGTGCTGATCTTTGCCCTTGAACTTGGCACACCACACATGGCTGATAACCAGGGACAGCTCTACCCAGCCAGCCCTACACCACCTCCTAACACCTCCATTGTTAAGGGAGCCTTTCTTTTTAGCAACTTAAGCATGTAGAAAAGACAGGAAGCCCAAGTACAAAAGAGAAAGGAATTAAAGGAGGAAAGGAAGAATCTCCATCTCCAGCGAGGCCAAGGAATCCCCCAAGCAATGCTGCAAAGGTGCACGAGGTGTTCAATCCCCTGAGGGACATCCAGGCCTGCTGACCAGAAGGAAGGGCCTTCTGGTTACCTGGGAATGGCTACAGAAGTGAACCACAGGCATCAAGAGTAAAGTGAACCACAGGCATCAAGACAAAAAAAAAGTAGAAGAGAACTACAACCGAGAATGAGAACAGCCGTGGCCAGGGGCAGCTGCAATCCCAAGTGGAGCCAGGGCGGTCACTGGCAGACACTCCAGCTGCAGGGTGGGGGCAAGACAGCCGTGGGGAGATCACGACACCCTAACCACAGGCTGAGAACAGAAAGGCCCGCCGCACCTTAGCAACCTCTAACAGGCTCTTCATACACTGAAGACCAGCAAAATGATCAAATTTCCTAAATAAAAAGTTGGGCTACCCTCATGTAACAAGAAAAAATAAAAGTGCATTTTAGAAAGTGCCCCGTGAAAAAACATGGTTAAATCAAGTCTCAGGGCTTCCAGAGCTAAACTTGAGTTTTTAAAAAAAATCATATGATGATATTTCCCTGCAGAGCTAGATAACAAAGCCATTGCTTGATTTACTGGCAGGGCAAAGAGTCCTGGGGATATCAATTAGAAACAGCAAGACAAATTAGAGATATGCTGTGATCATATTTAGGTGAGTTTGTCATGGCTTACACTCCCCTTCACCCCTACCCCCAGAGTCACTTGGTCCCCTTTCTGCTGAGATCCAGATGCAGCCTTTCCATTTCAGGTTGAAATGACCCCCATCTGCCAAGTGACCTCAGCAGTCTGGCAGTTCTGCAGTTCCCGGGACTAGTGTGCTCTTCAGCAAGTCTCTCCTGCCTGGGTTCCCTGCTAGGGCTAAGTGTCCCTCTGCTTGCTCCCGATTGCTCTTACTCTACCATTACTAGCAGCCTCCCCTCGGGTCCACTAATGCTCACCCTTCTGCTGGCCTCTCATGGCCCCACGTGAAATGACTACTCTAAAATTCATCTTTTCTTCAACTCTTCCCTCTTCTAATACCAACCCTTGACTAAACGGCCTTCCATGCTGATCATCAAATGCCAGTCCCCAGACCTATCTTTACAAGTGACTCCTGGGTCTATAGGAAACACAGAAGACAATAACATATGAAATTATATAAGTCATCCACATCTTCAAACCTGCTACAAGTATTAAATGAATAACTACTTCACAGAATTACATACTTCGATATCTCCAAAAAAAGGACATTGCTAAGTCTAGCAATTGTGCTTTTAAGCACCCATTCCCGCATGAGCCCAAAACATGGCCATTGCAAAAGGGCGGAGGATGCGCTTATGTGTGTGTTGGTGTCTGTGGGGAATGCTCAAATCATGCTAAAAGCCACAGATGGAGAGGCAGAGGCAAGGAGGCTGAGTGTCCCTAGAGGGTCTCTGATCTAAGCTTGCGTCTCCACTGTGCTACTAACTAGCTCCATGACCTCAAAGAAAATTTCTTGGCTTCTCTGAGCTTTGGTTTCCTCACCTGTAAAAGGGAAAAGAAACAAGTCCATAGTAAGTTGTGAAGGAGTGACAAGCTAACAAACATGAGGAGCCTGGCATACAGTGGTGGAGAAACTGAGGTACAGAAAGTGACTTAGCTCAGCCCGTCCTTCTACTGCTGATTTAGCCCATGTAACAGGAGTCTCAACCCAGCAATTCAATCTCTCTGCACTTAGTTTAGGCTTCCTATGCGTCACTCAGAAAACTTGTTGACTACCGTAAATCCAAGCTGTCTCCTTCCACTGTTTTCTTCTGCCCTGGGAAAACACTAGAGTCTGTCACTTAACAACAAAATGTCAATTATTGACTTGATTATATAAACTTGATATTCTTAGGCAAAGTAATAGATCCCACCCCAGCTTCTATTAATCACCAGAAGGGACTAAAGTAAGGAAAGATAATCTAACACTAAAAGAGCCAGCAGCTGCTAAGACAACATGCTGCATACCCAAAATACCTTTGTTGCGGGGCAAAAAATAAACACCTTTTTTCCCTTGTCTACACTCTTAATTCCTTAGGTGTGTGTGTACCTATGTGATTTCTTATGTGATATGACAGACATATTTTAATGACTCGAAATAAACTTGAACTAAGCCCAAGACTGACACATTTGGAACCAAAGTTGACAGTATAAGGACCTCAAAATAAAAAAAGGGAAAATTTCACAGAAGATTACTTTTTTAAGCCAGAGCATAGAAATGCACATCCCTCATCCAAAGAACCATCTGTGAGAAGTAAAACCAATGGTTATTTCCTGACAACCCAATCATTATGTATAAAACCAGAGGCTCTTTTAATACCCATTATGGTGCAGGCTTTAAGCACAATTCATTTATTACACAAAGAAAGGGGAATTCATATAAGGAAATACTCACAGAACAGTGAGAAAAATACTGAAAGAGAAATGGAAAGACTGGTCCCCAGCCTTGGGTTTACCACCTGGTAGTTATATAACTACATCTAAACATGCAAGTTTCCCCATCTGCAAAACAAGAAAAAGCACTTGATTCTATTTCATCCAGTTTTTATTAGGGGACCAAACAAAATCTATCTTTATCTATGATTTCTGAACATCGTTCACAAATTGAAGCAAGGCCATCCATATTTAAAATCTCACTTTGGTTTAGCGAACCAGAATTAGCTCACTGACAGACCTAGCTAAGGCTGAGCCAGCCCTTTTGCTTTTGAGGTCAGTAAGTAATCTAAGACTCAAGAGTTTTCTCTCTGCTACTTAACTTCCCTGAGTCAAGTTTCCTTCCTCTATCTCAGAGTTGGTAAAATCTTTTCCTGTTGCAAATATACTGTGGATTTCCCATTAGACTCCAGTGAAAGAACACTGGTGGCATGTATGCAAAAGACAGCTTGAGACTGCAGTGGACACTAGACATGCATTTGACATCTTAGTCCCCTTCTGTGTTTGGAGAATTGAGCCTGCCACTCATTGCAGAATCTAAGGAGCTGGATACTCACTTTCCCAGCATCCTTTGCAGCCTGAATATGGGCTCAGGTTAACCATTGCAAAATCAGAATCTGTCCCTAATGGGTATGAATAAGGAGGAACAGTACAAGACACATTTTAGCACCTGATAATGATGGTGGCATCTCCATCCAGTTTGGAGGCTACATTAGCAGCAATTCTGATGATGGCCACATGCCATGTCCAGTAGTAGTGGTGCCGGCTGACAGATGTACCCACTGATGGCCATAGTGGCATCTGCACTAGACCCCTTCTTTGGTGTACTTTGGGGTTTTATTCCAGCTCCATCACTGACTCTAGTTCTCTGGCCCTCTGGAATGAGCTACTCGAAATTCTTTCAATGGATTATTTTCTTGCCCAAGTCAGAAACTACCAATTTCTGCAGCTTTTGACAAAGAATTTGCATGGATTCAGACATGATTCTCAAGACCAGGAAGTCAACCAGGACTAACATAGCACCTCTCCAGAAACCTCCAAATGAGGTGCCACAAAACCTCAGGACTCTGTTCAACCTTTCCATTCACAAGACATTTCACAGAGCAATCCACAGGATAGAAGAGGGGAAAATATCCCTGAAAGACACCAAGTTGTAGTCCAATGATACAGAAAAGCAAACCCAGAACATTAGATCATCTGCAAATAGTTTAGGACCAGCTGTATTCAGAACATTTTTGCAGAAGTAGAATAGGATATTAGAAGGAAAGTATAAAGTTTTTACATCAGAAAAAAATTGAGCTTTGATGATACCTTGCATTACCCCTTCAGTTCCAGTGTCCTAAGGGACAGCACTCTCCAGACACATCCACTGGTACTGAGAAACATATATACCCTACAGGACCTGTCCATGCCTCCTTTGCTTTCCCGGGTTCTTCCTCTAACTAAAACATGCTCCCCTTGAGGTGCACTCAGATCCTTCAAAACCAGTTCAAAAGTTACTTCTTTGTGAAGTTTGCTTAGCCTGCCTCCCTGTTGCCCCATGCACCACTATTTGTGCTCTGTGTCACTGTATCTCTACTGTGGTCATTATGCCTTCCTTGGTTTTGACAGTGTCAGTCACCATTCCTCTTCAGAGATATGTAAAACTTATAACAAAAATATATACATAACATTTGTATGACTGGAGTCTCAGTGAAGAGGAGAAAGTGGGACTAAAAAAGCAGTCAAAGAAACAATGGTTGACATTTTCTGAGATTTGAGAAAAATATTTTACACACACACCCTGATAAATACATATTCCTGTGGATTCATACCACTACAATTTGCAGGGAAAGCCCAAACAGGATAAAGCCAAAGAAATTCATGCCAAAACATATGACAGTAAAACTTCTGGAACATTACAGGAAAAAAAATATTGAAAGTAGCCATGAAGAAATAATGCATCATTTATCGGAGAAAACAAGTTGAATGGCAACAGATTTCTGAACAGAAACAATGGAGTCTAGAAGAAAGTGGGACATTTTTTTCCAATCCTATAAGAAAACTGTCAGCTGGAAATTCTATATCCAAAGAAAATGAATGAAGAAGATATCAAGACATTCTCAAATGAAGAGAAACTATGGCAAAGAATAGCTGAACAAGTTCTCTAAATTGAAAAGAAATTATAAAGAAATAAAGTGACAAGAGAGCCATAAAAGTCAAGTCAGTAGTGTAGAGAAGATAGGGATAAGATTGTGAGATCTAGAAGAGAATGAGTGGTGTTGAAAAGGCAGCAGCCAGAGAGGACTATGTACAGCTCACAAATAGAGAATCCTACAGGCTGGGGACCTGGTTAGGATGGACATACTGACCAAGAAGTACAGAAGGTTCAAATCTGCTTAACCTCTTCCTAACTCTATTGAGCCTGAATAATTTCTTAAACTTTCTAAAGCTTCTAATCTTTTACCCTTTTTAAGTGGTAATAAAAATAGCTACCACAAAAAGTTCTTGTAAGATCCAAATTAGACAATACTTGCATGTCTGGTGTGTGAACACAAGGCTTAAAGAAATGCTATTCTTATTTTTGATAGCTAAAGTAGATATTTTAGCCAAAAGAGAAGCTAGCCCAAGGGAATGTTGTTCCCAGGATGCAAAAACTTAATACAAAAAGAAAAACTATTAGAAAAAGTGGGAAGAAAGTCTGGGAATATAGCTCAGTGGCAGAGCACTTACCTAGCACACTCAAGGCGTTGGGTTTCATTCCCTAGCACTGTAAGTAAAGAAAAGAGAAGAGAAAAGAAAAAGAAAGGAAGGAAGGAAAGAAAAGAAAGGGGGAAAATGAAATGGTATACACAGTGGAACAGGATAAGGTGTGCTGTAGTAATGGAGTGCAAAGATATCAACAGACAAGGCATGCAATATCCATGGGATCAGAAATTCTTGGGTTCAAACACTGGAACCAACATACATATGTATCTTAGAGAAGCAATTTGACCTTCCCGAGCTTCAATTCTCTCATCCTAGAAATGGAAGTAATAATCCTGACTTTACACATATCATCTCTGAACCATTTACACAACCCCACTGAGTCCTTGAGATCACAGACATCTAATGAACAGTAATACTGTTATTGTTCAAAATAGATGAATCAATGAAAGGCTAAATATACAGAGAGATTAGATGTCAGGGCATAGATTTATAATTGGGGTAGAGGGTACAATATCTATTTTAGTTAGACTTTTTAGCAAAGATTAAAATTCAATTGTTGTGAGGAAGGGCCCAAGAACTAGACACCTCACAGGAAAACAGAAGATCTAAGCAATTTTCTCTGCAATTCTCAAAACATCAAAGTTGAAAGAGATCTGAAGAATGATTGGACTTTTTCCCTGCATCCATTTTACTGATGAAAAAAGGTAATTTCTTTTTAATAAAGGGACAGAGAGTGAATCTGGGGCTCTGTGTACCATAGAATTTCTGTCCCAATAGCTCAACTCAACCATTGCAGTACAAATGCAGAGATAATGTGACAAATGAGTGTTACAATAAAACTTTATAGACATGCAAACCTGGCCATGATATAATTGCATATGTCATGAAATAGTCTTCTTTGGATATTATTAAGTGTTTTAAAATGTACCAACTGTTTTAGCTCTCAAGTTGTCCAAAAACATCGAGGCAGCTATAGTGTGCAATGCTTCTCATATAGTGATTATGAGCTCAGGCCAAACACAATCAGACATGAGTCTGAGTCTCTCCCTCATGATTTACTAGAAGTGAAACCTCAACTATTGTACTTAGTCCCGCACATCTCCTATTTACAGACTTCTCAACAGTAAAATACGGACAGAATTACACATTTTCCATATAACTGTGTGAGAATCCATTGCAATAATGCGTGTAAATGAGCTTAGCAGAGGGCCTGAGACAAAGCCAAACCCCAAGTAACCAGAACAACAAACAGAAGCATTGGACTAAGGAAAGTTCAGGCCACACAGTTAGAGAGTGCCTGAACCAGGATCAGGACCTGCACGCCTGTCTATGCAATTTAGTGCTCTTTCCAGTGCCACAACTAGGGTAGACTTAGCTTCACAAGAAGCCAGCTCTTCATGAACATGTAGCTCAACAGCCCCAGAAAGCCTTCCATCCCTTGGAAATGTCTCCCTAGCTCTTAGCGGAGATATCATTGTTAAAAACATATTACTTTATTCTAAGCTGTTTTCTACCCAAAAATGTGAATTCCCCTGATGAGTTATCAATGTAAGCTTATTAGCAACACTTACATGTAATTTAATAATTGCTCTTTCAGAGGTTCCCTAGGTAGCAAATGTTGATAGGAAATGTAAAGAGAAGGAATGTGGTTTATCAATATAAAGAAAGATTATTCAGCCATGAAAAAGAATGGAGTGCATGCTACGACATGAACAAACCTTGAAAATGTTAAGTGTAACAAGTCAGACACAAAACACCACATGTTATACAATTCCATTCATGGGAAATATCCAAAATAGGCAGATCCATCGAGACAAAAAAAAGATTAGTGGTTGCTGACTAATTAATGGGTACAGGGTTTCCTTCTGGGATAAAAGAAATGCTTTGGAACTAGATAGTGGTGATGCTTGCATAACCTTGTATGTATACTAAAATCCACGGATGTGTGTACTTTAAAATTATCAAAATGATGAATTTTATGTGATGTGTATTTTTCGGAATAAAAAACAGATTCATGTAAAGATAGTGCATGAGATTCAAGGTAACAAGGTGTTCTATTATGGGAAGTGAGAAGAAAGGCTACAAACAAGAGACTGGACTTTTCAGAGACCACCTAAGTCCACTTTACAAAGTCTGCATAAGGCTCACCCTGAACACTAACAAAAATAATTTATTCCAAGGTACTTATTGACTACCTGCTATGCACCAGGCCCTGAGCTGGGCTTTAAGGATAAAACATTGCAAACAAGACAGAAAAGTGTTTCTTAAAATTCTTTAAAATGCACAAATAACTAAAGCAAAAATCTTCAATCAGTCAGGTACATTGGTACATGCCTATAATCCCAGTAGCTTGGGAGGCTAAGGCAGGAGAATCGTGAGTTCAAAGCCAGCCTCAGCAATTTAGTGAGGCCCTAAGAAACTCAGTGAGACTCTGTCTCTAAATAAAGTACAAAAAAGGGCTAGGAATGTGGCTCAGTGGTTAAGTGCCCCTGGATTTAATCCTGGTATCAAGAAAAACCCTTCATTCAATGACTTCTATATGAAGCTATACAGAACACTTACTGTTGAATCACTATCATTTAAAAATAATTATAGCAGGTCTTCATTAAGCCTCACTTTCACCATGTCTGATCATTAGCATATCCAACAGGGAGAAAAAGGAGCAGAAGTCCTTTGGATCAAGAGAATCAAAGGGCTGAGCTCTTGAAGGGGCGGGGTAGGGGTAGCAGAAGCTTCAGAAAAAAGGATGGAATTCAGATGAGATCTGTTAATTTGCAAACTTGTTATCGTTCCAAAGCTAAATCTCTACAGAGTACTGAGAAGACTGACAGCTGTTCACTTCTTTTAAAGTGTTGTTTGCAGCCTAACAATCTAACACTGCTGGCAGTGTATCTACTTTTTTTTTTCCTTCTAAATCAATTCCAAATGATTGAAATATATTTGAGATTATTAATGTTTTTAAGGAACATAAGCTCTAAACCAATTCACAAAGCTGATGCCGCCCCTTTCTTAAAAGACTGCACAACCTTTCTTGTTCAAATCAAAGGCCATTTTACTGTCTTCATGGCTTATCTTTTATTCTCAGCAGAATGAGATGCATAAATGCACTTTGGAAAACACACAAGAGTCGATTACGCATAAATTCAGGTTACTGTTAGAGTATGGTTGAGGTATGTGGTTCCTTCCAAACTTCTGCCAAAAAAAAAAAAAAAAAAAAAGAGAGAGAGAGAGAGAGAGAGAGAGAGAGATGATTCCCTTGAACTCTGGAGTGGAAGGAAGGTGAAATGTTTGACGTATTTCACCCACTAGTATTTAGCCATCTTAATTTTACGCTTCTGTATTCACACTAAATCTCTGTATTCTCCGTATGTTTTAGCCTCCCTGTTTCTTCTAATAAGATGATACATTTCTGTAGAACAATAGAATTAAGTGACCATCCCATCATAGAAAAGAAAGCCCAAGGAGGTTGGATATGTGGATGAAATCACAGATCTAGTTAAAAATACAGATAACTAGTTAATTTGTTTTCCTCGGGTGTGTTGCTAAGTTTGTTGCTAAGAACTCCACAAGGCTATGGATACAGAGTTTGGAAATTTCAAGTTGAAAAAAAAAAAGACAAAAATAATATTTGCTGCACATGAAATCTGGAAGAGACCACCTTAAGTTTGGTTTTGCATTTCATCAGTACCCTAAAAGCTCTGCCAGCCTTTCTGGAACACTCTCTTGGAGCACTCTCCTCTTTCTGAGGGAGACTGAATTTCCAAAGTCCAGAAGTCTCCAGGTCTAGAATGCAGGGGCCGAGTTTCTGCTCTGTAAAACCTGCAGAATGGCAGGCACTCAAATGTGGCAGCATTAACATGAGGAGGTAGATGGGGAGAACCAGCAGGCTCCCCAGTCCTTGGCAGGCAGGAATGTCAAGTTTGTTCACTTCAAAACAAAAGACAGGGTCAGGGACATGCCCAAATAAATGAAAACCATATAATCAGACCTCAAGGCATGCCCTGCTGAAGAGGGACAAATGCAAGTTACTCAAACACCAACAAAACGTCTTTAGGAGTTGAGTCAACAAGTGGCAAAGGAAAACTATGTTTAATACTAATCAACCCATACAAACTCTCTTCTCCACAGAGGCTGCTATCTTTTTTTTCCCCTGATAAAGTTAGCTGAGACTTGCCAAAGGAAAGTTCTTCAAAGCCAATTTGGCTCTCGATTCCATACTGAGCTCAGAATATTAACAAAAACCTGTTGCTAAGGGACAGAGATGCATAGTTGAGTCTAAAATATAAAATTATGCTAATCTAGCTGCTGGAAGAAACCCTCTCCCAGGAGTGCTTCCCAGTGTGTTCAAGTCCAGCAGCAAATGCCTCCTCAGTTGCGAGGTCCTCCTTGGCCCCACTGTTCCCTCTCCATCATCTCTCACTGTTCTGCCCCAGGATCCCCTGCATCCCAGTCACTCTGAACTTTAGGATTTCCTGGACTCTCTTGCCATTTCCCACACCAAAGCTGGGTCTTCCAACTCCTTTTTCTTACATTCACCGTTCACGATCCATGCAGTTAATCATTTTTCCTTTGAGCTATCATTGAATCACAAACATTGGTAGACACATCTGTCCCCCAGTAGAAGATAAGCTTCCCCAAAATAGGAATCATCTCTGTACACTCCTCAGTGCCTAGCAGTGAACCACACAGAGAAGCAATGAATAAATGTCCAGAGAATGAGTAAATGGATGACTGGTGGCATGCACAATTGAACACAGAGCCATTCAGTCATGTGATGACTGAATAAACAGACGTCCTGATCCCTACAATGCCCCGTTCTCTCTCCTGGTTTTTAACGCTAAGCCTCAAGGGTTAGCATCTGTCTTTATAGAAGGAATGTAAGCACTCCCCAGACAGTCAAAGTCTGACTTAGCATCAGGATGTGCCTGCGATGCCAACAAGAGCTCAGGTGTAAATTTCAGGAGATCTGTCCTCCCTACTTGACCTTTCTAAAAATTTAATTTCTCTTGGTCATAGTTGCTTCATCTATAAAATGAGGGGTCGACCTAGAAGGTATCTGAAGTCCCTGCTAGATGCAACAGTCCATGATTCCCAAGTCTTGTCTTTGCATTTTGTCTGATATCCAATGCCCAGACTATTGGTACCCCATATCTCGGGAAGCTGTCACATCATTGGACAACCCTGCATTTGTCATTTAGCCACTAGAAAGCACCAGTGTGTGCTTCCTGTTTTGTTCTCCAGGGGCACAGCCTCCATTTGTTCGTCACATGGTATTATCACTCTTTCTATGGCTCCAGCGGCCTTTTTATAAAGGCATCCAGCAATAGAATAAAATGACAACATATATGATCTCAGCCTCTCCCACTCACAGACAACATGAGTAAATCAAAAAGATGCAAGAACCAAATTCTTTATTAATACATACAACTTTATGAAGAGTTTTATGAAAAAAAAATGACGGACAACACCACAGGTCACAGGGCTGCCAGAACTTCATTTCAGCGCAAGTATAACCAGCCATATTCACTGCTTTTGTTTTTTCATACATTTCCTTCCAGGCTGCGTATCCTGTCAATCATTTGTTGGTCCCACCTATGCCCCTTTCCCAGATGACAGCACCTCTAGATGAATGTAGACCACATGAAAATTCATGAGTATGGATCCAGCCAACCCAGAAGCCATTCATCATCAGATTTTTCTTTTTCTTTTTTTTAAGAAAGATGTGAAATTTGATCTCAGATGAAAGGCTGTGAGCCACCAAAGAATGTTGAGTACTAAAACTACAAAGTCAGCCAGGCACAGTGGCACACGCCTGTAATCCCAGCATTTAGGGAGGCTAAGACAGGAGAATCATGAGTTCAAAGCCAGCCTCAGCAACAGCAAGATGCTAAGCAACTCAGTGAGACCCTGTTTCTATGTAAAACACAAAATAGGGCTGGGGAGGTGGCTCACTGGTCAAGTGCCCCTGAGCTCAATCCCTGATACCAAAACAAAAAACAAAAAACTACGAAGTCTATATAGACGCAGGGCTAGCAGCTGTCTCCACCCATGTGCATACTGATGAGTCAGCCTGTTCCAAAGAGGAAGACAGGGCAGAGAAGACCCTCAGAGAAAAGCAGAATGAGGGACTCTGCCAGGGAAGAGCAAGAAGGAGGGAGTCAGAGACTGTCATTCAGAAACTACCAGACCCATTTGTACCTCCTGCAAATGGATTCAATGAAATTCTCCCAAATCAAGACTCTGTTATTTGAGGTCTAACAAAATACACACACATCTTTAATCACACACCTGATACATCGGTAGCCACTCTTGCTGAGTTGTAAGCATCTTTCCACTAACACACCTGTCTTCTCTTCATAGCTGACTGTATCAGGCAGTTATCCAATAACCTCAGCTATTCCTTCACTATTAGGCAGTAAGGATGCTTCTGTGTTTTCACTGTTTTGACAAAGTAGTGGCATAGGAAGAAGCATAAACTCTAGGATTTACATGAACTTGGGCTGAGGGTGCAGCTCAGTGATAGAGCACTCGCCCAACATGCACAAGACTCTGGGATCCATCTCCAGTACCACACAAAAATGTTAAAAACAAATTTTAAATAAACTAGATTCAAATTCCAGCTCCATATACACTAACTGTATGATGTGGGACAAGTCATCCCCTCGAGTTCTAACTTGCTCCTTTGTAAAATGGGAATCAATATTGCCTACTTATCACCCAGGTTTTAGAGCTATCCCAAAGCTCTAGGTGCTTAGTAAATAAGTACTTTATCACTAAGCCTTGCACATAGAAGGCACTCAGTAATGACTATTATAGGGCAGATTCCCATAAATAGTAACGCTGGATCAAAAAGTGGGAGCTGAGCTGGGCGCAGTAGCACAAGCCTGTAGTCCCAGCACTTTGGGAGGCTGAGACAGGAGAATCATGAGTTCAAAGCCAGCCTCAGCAACAGCGAGGCGCTAAGCAACTCAGTGAGACCCTGTCTCTACATAAAACACAAAATAGGGCTGGGGATGTGGCTCAGTGGTTGAGTGCCCCTGAGTTCAATCCCCAGTATCAAAAAAAAAAAGTGGAAGCTGGGCATGGTGTCACATGCCTGTAATTCCAGCAGCTGTGGAGGCTGTGGCAAGAGGACCTCAAGTTCAAAGCCAGCCTCAGCAACTTGTCAAGGCCCTAAGCAACTTAGTGAGACCCTGTCTCAAATAACCAATAAAAAGGGTCTGGGGCTGGGGCTCAGTAGCTGAGAGCCCCTGAGTTCAATACCTGGTACAAAAAAGGGAGGAGGGGGGAACTTGGCAGGTCCCAACTCTCTCTACATCCCCCAATATATATATATTTTTAAATATTTTTTAATTGTAGATGGACACAATGTCTTTATTGCCTTGTATGTGGTGCTGAGGATCGAACCCAGGGCCTCACGCATGCGAGGCAATCGCTCTACCACTGAGCTACAATCCCAGCCCCCCCCCAATATATTTTTAGAACAAAATTTTGAGAACAGAACCCTTCCTCTGGCATTTGCATTTCTTCTACCCAGCTGTGCATTAGGTATCTCGGCCCCAGAGCTGCTTTTTTGTGTTGGATTATATTCACTTACTCACCTGAGAGAGCAAACTGGGAGCTGATTCCTACTGAAGCCCAGGAGCCCCAAAGCCCAGCTGATTCTCCACTTGCTTACTCCCTCTGTCTGTGGGTCCCGCTGGGCAGTGCACAGGTACTCAGCATGGAGGGTAAGTCTGGGCTCAATTTGAAAAGACTAGGTTCTGTTGTTCTTCTTCAGTGCCTCCTTCCATACCCTACCCTCCGAGGCTTCCCACATGAGCCAGATAAACACTCTGCTTCTGAAGAAGAGAGAAGCAGGTGAGGTGGATACTTATTTCTTACAGGCAGGGTTAGTTAATGTGCAATAAAAACTCCTATTACTGCTTGGATTCTACAGCCTGGATTCTTGGGCCCTTTCACTCTCAGATCCCTGGTGTCCAATTGATCTCTGTATATTCTTTCTTTCTCTCCCTTCCACGTGGACTCATCTCATTCCTGACGTCCCGCCTATCTTCTGCTACCCACCTGTTCTTTTGTAATTTGGATCACCTGTCCAAGACCATCCCCCCAGCTCTGAGGGATGCCAGGGCCTTGGCCTCCACCTTCCCGTGACTTTCTCAGGATTGCCCATCTGGTGAAGCCTTCCACCATCAACCCCCTGGCAGGACAATCTGACAGATGATGGACATCTGTTCTAAATTGGCAAAGTTCCTTGCCACTGACTTAACCCCAGTCTGACTTTATCCCCACTTACTGAAGCAGCTCCTGGTATTTTTATACTGAATCTTATTCTAACCATACCCAGATCACATTAAGAAAATAAAGCTGCCTATTAACTCAAATAAGTACACATAGCATTGAAAAGACTTTTTGTTAATAATCAGGGGCTGGAGATACAACTCAGTGGTAGAGTACTTGCCCAGCATGTGCAAGGCCCTGGGTTTCATCTGCAGCACCAGAAAACAAAAAGAACAACAACAATAATGGCAAATATTGCAATATCTCTTGAGTTGTGGGGTTTTTAAAAAGATGTACAGGCTTTTTTTCCCCCAATCTTTTTTCTTTTTGGAGCTGGGGGTCGAACCCAGGGCTCCACACATGCAAGGCAAACTTTGGTCCTGAGCTACATCCCAGCCCCTTACAAGCCTTTTCTAAAAATAAGCTTTGCTTGGCTACAGATCCTTGGTTCTTACTCCCACTGCCTTCTGAGCTTTGTTCCGTGAGGACTAGGATTATCGACACCATGAGAACGCCCTCTTCCCCTAACCACTAGGCCCTGTCCCTTTACCTGTCAAAGTCACTTGTGACAACCATGGAGACTGATGTGTAGGTCTCATTACCACTAAATATTAATTAAGTTTTGGGAGTCAGTGCAGCAATAGCAGGTTTGTGTGTATGTATGTGCGTGTGTGTGTTTTCTAATTTAGCACACAGAAATTTAGAAGATTGGTAAATCTACCATTAATGATAAACCATTAAGCCAGAAGAAAGAGCCAGTAGTCTGCTTGGGGACCAGAAAGCAAGTCTCGTTTCACTTCCTTTTCCTCCTGAGAACTACACTTGAAGTTCTATTATGCCAAATCCATGCCTTCCCTCTACTCTCAGGCTTCCTGATTTCTTCCCACATCCTCAGGAACCTTGCCCTCCTGGGTATCTTGGCTATATCTTGTACAAGATCTTACCTGCCCATCACACAGAGGAGCATTAGTTTGCTGACATCTTTGTTTTCCAGGTTATGGGTTGAACTATGTCCCCCGCCAAAATAACATGTTTAAGTTGCAACCACCAGCACCTCAGAATGTGACCTAACTTGAAAACAGGGTGGTTGCTTATGCACTTAATTAAGATGATGTCATATTGGAGTAGGGTGGGCCCCTGCTCCACTCTGACTGGCTTCCTTATAAAAAGGGAAAATTTGGATACAGGCAGGGTAAAGGCCATGTGAACACAGAGGCAAAGGTCTGGGTGGTGAGGCTGAGAGGGAGGGAAGGAGAAAATGCCAAAGACAGCCAGCAAGCCACAGCAAGCTGGGGAAGAGCCATGGAGCAGATTCTTCCTCCCAGCATCCCAATTCAGATGTACTTGAACCAACCCCACTGTCAGCTTGACCTCGGATTTCTAACCTCCAGAATATCAGACAATCCTTTTCTGTTATTTAAGCCACCCAACTGTGCTCCGTTGTTACATTAGCACAGTAAACAAATACATCCCACCAGACATGAGCTTCTTGAGGGTAGAAGTAGGATCCTACTTGTCTCTGTAGTACAGGGACCTGTTTAGGAACAGAATTAAATCTGCCTTTCCCCCACCTGCCCTATAAAAACAGAAGCTCATTCAGAAACAAAATCCCAAGTGCAGACTCAGCAATTCATTGGAATGAGATGCTACGGGCTGCGGGTCCTGTCTACCTGATTGGTCACACATCTTGTTCACCTGCACAGCAAGGGGAGGCAAAAACTCTCCTGTGGCTCACAGGACTCACAGTCCCCCTGTCCCTCACCCACTGTTCTAACTCTGATCAAATATGGTCACTGAGAAAAAAGAGGGTGACTAAGTACCAGGTTCATGGAGAAATACCCCACCGTAAGGAGGGGAAGAAGGGTGGAAGTTCTGAGGAGTGACATTGGTCAAATTACCTTGTCCTCTTGTGTGCATGCAAGTGTATACAACAAATCCCACCATTATGTACAATTATGATGCACCAATAGAACAATGTAGAAAGTTTAAAAAGAAAAAAAAAGGCTCTATTGTGAGTCCCAGAGCTATAGATCCCTCTGATTGTGAAGTCAGAAAAAGTCAACAAAGAAAAAATTAATTAACCCTATCAATTTTATTAAATGGGATTTATCTTTTAAACAGTATGTTTTCTGAAATTAAAAATATTATGTATTTTATATGAAGGTATATATGAGCCCCCTTACTGGAATTGCCAGTATCCAATTCCATCCTTGAGAAAGTAAGTTTGGTAAAGCAAAGAACCTTCTAGAGTTCCACTCTTGAGGTGAGTCTAGTGAGAATTCAGATGTACCGTGAATCATTTTTCTCCTCTTAAACTGATTGCAGATGATTCTAGAGAAGAAAAAAGTACTAAGAAATGGAAAAGGCAGGTTGGGATGTTAGCAGGTTATAAAAAATGAAAATTATAGCTGTGGCCATACTCTGAAAAATATTCCCTGCCCTAGCTAGACGTTGATCACCGAACCAACAGCTTGCTTGTATAATTACAGTGTGTCTATAAACCTGGCTGATATGATATCCTTGTTTAACTATTAACCTCTGGATTTCCTGGAGTTTCCATCATCTGAAAAACCGAAAAGTATGTGATATGATATATTCCACTCGTGAACTTATTGTGATCATAAGCAACAACTACAATATTTAACTTGGTAAGAAAAAGGAAGTTCTTAGAAAAAAAAACAAAACTAAAGTCTTTAAGCTCCAGATCTTATTTTCCTGGGGAACTTTTAATTCTTCTAAGGAAGTGTTCACCTCTATTAATATTCAATCGCTCCCACTGGCTATTGGAAGGCAAGATTCCTTCCCACACCTACTTTGATCTAAGACCCAAATTTCTCATCAGCTGTGAAACATGTTGACAATTCCACACCCATCAGAAATACTTTCCTGAGTTCCTTCTCATGCATCGGGCTTCCCAGTCTGTAGTACCTTTTGTAAACTAATCTGCAATTTCCAGTTTGAGCTCTATACATTTTTGTGCATTTCTTACCTCCAACTAGCTGGTAATGTTCTTAAGGACTAGAGGTAAAGGAGGAGTGAAACAAATTTATGTTTATGGAGAGATTATTATAGCAAAGCACCTCAAACACAGATGTGCACTCAATAAATATTTGTTGAATAAATGAATGCCACGCACTGGCCAAAGCATATCTCATACATGACCTTGTTTAATCTTCATAACAACTCAGTGAATGCATGTCAGTCTCTTCACTTAGAAGGTGAAGAAACTGAAGCTAGAGGTTAAATAGATTTTTCCAAGCTTCAGAGCTAACAAGCAAAAGAGCAGAGTTAAATACATCTCGATTTCCACCTAGCCCAATGTCTTAAACATTACAATTGAACAAAAAATTATGTGTTGAATTGATGTGAACAAACCCATTATCCAAGTAGTTCCCTCTTTAGGTATATCCAGAGTCTTTGGGATTTTTTTTTTTTTTTTCCAAATGGCAAAGAGGTATGACATAGAAAAGAGAATATATAAAAACAGACTACTTTGCAAGGTTTTCAAATATCACAGAAAGGCTATTTATGCATATTTACTGCAAAATAATTCCCATATTCTTTACCATTCTGTTCCCACTAGTTCTTCAGATTCTAGTCTTATTCTAATATCTAACTCATCCCATCCCAAGTGGGATTGGAGGAGAAACAATAAAGGAAGGGAATAAATAAATTCTCACTCAATGTTCAGATCTTCTGGTCCCATGGCTTGAGATGGGATCATGGACCACAACTGAAACACAGGTATATCTGCTTGGCTTTGGCCGGAGGGAAAGTCAAGAAAGAAATCATTGGTGGGGCTGGGATTGTGGCTCAGTAGTAGAGCACTTGCCTTGCATGTGTGAGGCACTGGGTTCAATCCTCAGCACCACATAAAAATAAATAAAGGTATTATGTCCATCTACAACTAAAAAAAATTATATATATATATATATAAAAGAATTCATTGGTTTAAAAGAAAACTCATTCCCAAATCTTACTACCTTCCCTAAAAATGAAAAGCCATTCCAGGTCCCTCTACACTGTCCAGCACCAGAGCAAAACAGTGGAGATGTAGGTTCATTCCTAATTCCATGGAAACCACTTGTTATACTTACACAGAAATAACAAGAGATAAAGGAATTCATTAAAGAACAAAAAAAAAAGAGCCACAGAATTCCTGCCCTTAGGTATGCTCTCCCATGGGCCATGTTCTTATTTCTGTTTTAAAGCAGACACATAAGGAAACACAAAAGGTTGGAGTCAGCTTCGTTTCTATGTGATACAGTCTAGAAAACAACAAATGAAATCAATATTTGTTACCTATGTTTTAACATAAACTTGCTGTAGATACCATCAGTAGACCAATTGTAATCGGGCTCCTTCAACAAATAGGAAGTTTGTACTTGGAATTCAACTTTATGAGTCTGAATGAGTCAGACTCAGTATTCCATGATTAACAGATGCCTAATGGGATACGTCAAAAGGAACTTATGAAAAGCTAGACACAGGTCAGCCCCCCACTTAATTACCATACTTGGCCCTGGTATGCCCAAGTCAGTCCAGATTCCTATGGAATCCATTCATGTTTTCTATCCTCCAACTGTGATTTTTTGTGCAACAGGTTTCACAGCTGGAGCAACAGCTCAAGTGAAGTAGACAGAAGCTCGGGTTCTGGGCTCAGCAGACCTTGACGAAAGCCTCTGCTCTGCCACTATCAGCCTGACATCTAATGCAAGATCTAAACCTTTCTGGCCTCAGTTTGCTCATCTCCACAGTGGAGCATCATATCATTGAGCAACAGAGTAAATGAGATGATTCACATCCATCACTAAGCACAGGGTCTGGAACACAGAAAAAATCCACAGCAGTGATACCATCTGGGATGGTAGGAATTAGCACTTCATTGCATGTGACTTCAATTAACCTCAAATCTGGATATGACAAACAATGCTGGGCTCATCCTTATCCCCAAACCTCTTCTGTCTTCACATGACTTTCACGTCCCTTCCCTTTCAGAGTATTTTTACAACCTTCCCTCCCATATACCCCCAATACCTACGACTCAAGTAACTCTGTAAGCGAAAGGACACCCATACCCCTGCCCCCAAAATTGCCCATCCATGTAGGAGGTTCAGGTAAGAAAACAGCTCTACCACCTCGTAGGGGACAACCAGAAGCCTCTCTGTATACAATGGAGTCTGTTCTGCTGTGGACAGAGAACTCCGTCTTCACACATAGGAAATGGGGGAACCTCTGAGCTGGGTCACGAAGACAATCAACAAAGCATGAGAGTCGTTTTAGTTTACTTTCTGAACAAAATGTCAAGAAGGGAAGAGGGGAATGATCAAGAAGGGAAGGAGGAAGAGAATGGTGAGAGGATTCATGGACAGCTTCTCAATGGAAGGGAAAGAGGAAAAGAAATAGCAAAAAGCAAGAGCCTACAAAGGGGAAAGGACCCCTGGATGGGCTAAAGGAGATGGGTGGCTTAGTTCAGCGGAAATGAGCAATGACCTAAATTCTCAAAACTAGAAGAAGCACCACTCAGCCATTTCCTGTGGGCTGGGCCCAAGAGGTCGCTGGAGGGGTAGCAGGCCAGCAGTTATTCAGGTTAACTGCTCCCAGTTAAAGCCCAAAAGGAATGCGATCTGGGTGCCCCATCATAAAAAGACCCCATTACTCAATTGAGTCAAGTTGTAAAAGGCAGCGTCAGCAAACTGTCTGAAGAGGACCAAACAGTAAATGTTTTTGGCTTGGTGGGACAGGCAGTCTCTGTGGCAGCTACTCAACTCTATCATCATGAGCAAAACACAGCCATGGAAGATAGAAAACACAAATAACTGACGATAGCTGTGTTATAATAAAACTTTATTTGGGGACACTGAATTTGAATTTTATGTAATTTACAAGGGTGATGAAATATCATTTTGATTTTTTTCCAATCGTTGAAAAATGGTAACAGGTATTGAAATATAGTTAGATAGCAGAAATTGATTCTAAAGTCCTGTAGCACAGTAGGGTAACTACAGTTTATTATCTACTTAATAAATAGACAACAACAATTGATTATCTATTTCAAAACAACCAGAAGAAAAGAGTTTGAAGGTCCTTTTTTTTTTTTTTTTTTAATTTGGTACTGGAGATTGAACTCAGGGGCACTCGACCACTGAGCCACATCCCCAGCCCTATTTTGTGTTTTATTTAGAGACAGGGTCTCACTGAGTTGCTTAGCACCTTGCCATTGCTGAGGCTGGCTTTGAACTTGAGATTCTCCTGTCTCAGCCTCCCTAAGTGCTTGGCTTACAGGCGTGCGGCACCGCGCCTGGCTTTGAAGGTCCTTGACATATAGAAATGATAATATCTGAGGAAATGGAAATGCTAATTACTCTGATTTGATCATTACACATTGTGTATATGTATCGAATTATCATACAGTAACCTATAAATAATTACCTATATTGTATGTCGATTAAAAAAAATTAGGGATGGGGTGAGTTCAATGCTTAGCATGCATCAGACCCTGGGTTCAATCCTTAACACATCCCAGGGGTGGGGGCAGTAGAGCCATTTTAGCTCCTGGACTGTATTTAACAACAGGTGCAGCTGGATTTGGCCCAGGGGCTACAGTGTGCTGACCGCTGGCTATGAGCACAAGAACCGTGGTCAGACAGCCTGGCTGTGCCTCGTGCCTCCGCCACTCACTGACTATCCAGCCATGAGAAAGTTAACACTTAATTTCTTCAAGTGTGAGTTAAAGTTAACAGTATCTGCCCCTAGGGTTTATGTGACCTCCAAAAGTAGGATACATGAAAAGTGACTAGCAGATAGTGAAAACGATGATGATGATGATGATGATGATGACGACGATGATGATAGTGCTGGGGGAGGGGTCGTGATGAGCACTTAGATCCAGTACTAACGGTCCATGTGAAGATGGCTGATCTCAAGGATCTGACAGGAGGAGGGATGTACAAACTAGAAAGTGAAGCAGATGACAGATGATCACAGCAGTGTCTATTTAATGTTTCATCTTAGGCCCCAGTTGACTAAATTACAATGATTTGTGACAGACCTCACTATGTGCCGATTATGATCTTAACAGCCTCCTCAATGCAGAAGGAGGGGGTTTGTGGACTGCAGACCAAAGTGCACGGCGCCACTTCAGCAAGGGAAGACCATCCGAGGAGAGATGGAGTGGGAAAGGAAACCCAGGAAGGAAGTGGGTAGACAGCGGTGGTGGTTGGTGAGGCAGGGAGGGAGTGGGGAATCAGTGCATTGGGGAGTTATCCGGGCAGATCTATCTTGTCAGAGGATAAGAAATTGCTAAAATTTTTAATTTGCCTCTGATAATCCTTCAGAGGCTCCGCAGACTTAATAAACCAGCTCCTGACACCAGCACGAGATGGAGAGCTTCATGTGAGTCCCATCAGATAGGCTTCTTTAGACATCTCATCTTAGTTCTGCTTTTTTTATTTTTCCCCCTGTGGTGCTGAAAATCAGACCCAAGGCCCTACACATGCTAGCCACCTGCTGCACCACTGAGCTACCTCTCTAGCCCTGTTCCACATATTTAAAAATATATATATAATGTTGTCAAAGTCACCAAAGGATTGTGCAACCCTCACATCTGTTTAGAGAACCTGTGGAGGAGAAATGACACTTCTTCAGCCATTCTAAGTTGCTTTCTGTGCTATTCTTACAACTTCCAAATAATCAAGCTAAGACATATGGGACTGTTAATGCAAATGAGAAAGCATAGGAAGGAAACTGTATTATAATTTAATTATCCCAAACCTTTATAAAACTTAGGGAAGAAATAATAGCCATCCATGCTGATGAAAAATAATTTAATTGTCAAACATTTATTGAGCACCTAGTATTTATAGGCACAATGCTAAAAGAGCTGGAGATGCAGCTGGGCATAGCGGCGTCTGCCTGTAATCCTGGTGACTTGAGAGAATGAGACAAGAGGATCACAAGTTCAAGACCAGCCTCGGCAACTTAGCAAGGCCCTAAGCAATTAGTTAGATCCTGTTTCAAAATTTAAAAATAAAATAAAAAATGCTGGGGATATAGCTCAGTGGTAAAGTGCCCCTGGGTTCAATCCCCAATACCAAAAAAAAAGAGCTGGAGATACAAAGACAGTTAGCAAGAAGAATTTTACCTACCCAGTAAAGGCTTTCAAGTGAGATAAAAGACAAAAAATTACAGTGGTTAAAACTCATAGCTGTACTATGTAGACACTGAAATCAACTCGAGAGCATTTGTAAAATATTCTTTGGCAAAGAACTGGTAAGAAAGGCCACTACAATGGTTTATGTGTCACCATTTTAAGGGTAAAGAAAAACAAACTTTGTTGATTGTACCATTAACCTCCCCTTGCCAGCCTGCTCACACAAAAACAAAACAAAACAAAACAAATGTGAAATATACTAAAGGTTCTGAAGAGCAAAAAAAATGTACAAATGTGGTGTGTGATTTGGTGAAAAGAACTTCAGGCAAAGAATCAGGAGAGCTAAGTTTACCTGTGGCTCTGGTGTCTTCAAGCAAACCACTCATGCCAAGAACTCAGACCACTCATTTGTAGAAAGAGGTAACTGGAATATAAAACCCCTTTCATAGCCTTAAATTCTACCACATAACATCAAGACACATAAATAGAATATTTACTAAGTCAGTGTTAAGAACATGTCCAACCTGATTAATTTATATAACTTGTGAGGTCATCAAACTTGATCCTGGTCTCAGTTCTTCCAACAACTTAGTAAGTTTCAGCCAATCAGCTTTGGGGCCTTATATATGAAGCTAAAACAATTAAATTATTTTCAGTAACATACATACCATAACCAGGTACTGTGTAAAAAGTATTTACAAAACTAGAGAGAAACTATTTTCTCAGTAGAGATAACTGAAAATGTAAAACTGTCCAGAAATAAGTTATTTCCCAGACTGGAATTTAAATCAGATCATTACATTTTTCGTATTATTTTCATGTGGATCTGGATAGCTATAGATAGTATAAACAAAAATGAATACATGAAATATGTGATATTTACATAAGACATTTTGGTTAAAATTAAAATTAGAACTCATCAAGGAATTAAATTGTTTGGATACATGGAACCCAACTTTCAACCCATGATTACTTAACTTCTACAATCTTGGAATTTTCTGGCCTAACTTTGGAAATAATTTGATCTCCCAACTAAAATTTTAAAGATATATTTTATGAGGAAAAAAAAAAGAAATTCAAACAAATGAAGCACAAATGTCAAACAAGTGAAAATTCAACTCACTACTGAAAAATGCAAATAAGAATAGATCATAAATATCATTTATCAAATTGGCAATGAATTTTTTTTCAAATTATTATGCCCAGGATGGGAAAAGTATAGCCTTCCTGGAGAGAAATTTATTTGGCAATATTTACCATAATGCTTGAGAAGAGAGAATGAGCACTACCAAAGCTTATTGGTGGGAATGAAAATTAGTGTTGCCTCTCTGAAGAGCAATTTGGCAATATATCCATGTATAACCTTTGACCCGGGACTTCCACTTCTAAAACTAATCCTAAAGAAATAATTGGGTAAATATACAAAGATATATGTTGAAGGTACTCCTTGCAGTATTATTTATAGCTGAAAGAAATGGAGACTATGTGACAGTCCAATGACAGATTTAGTAAATAAGTAACTATGTTCTTACAAATTAAAATATGCAGTTGTAAAAAAGTATCTGTATTTGTACTGAGATGCAAAGATGTACAAGATACAAAATAGTGGACAAAAGAAGGAGTTTCAAAATATCACATATGGTAAAATCACATGAATTAGTATACATGTACAAATGTAAAAGCAGTCATCAAAAAGTTAACAACAATTAGCTCTAGGTGGTGTGACTTAGAGTGAGTTTTCTATTCTTATCATGAATTTCTCTTTGGTTTAAATTTTTCCATGAGTATATATCAGTTTTATAGTAATCAAAAAAGCTCTTTTCAAAAGGTAGAGAGAAAAATGGGAAATGGAAAAGAATTGGACATTCATAACCTGTAGTTTGCTTCCTGGAATTTATCCTAAGGTCATTCATTGTATGCACAATAACATGTGAACTGGAATGATCACTGTGGCAATATTCAGAATATTGAAAGCTAATAAACGTAAATGCAATTGAATTGGGCATATGAACATAGAAATACATTAACTTGTAAATATTTCACAGTATATCAGTAAGTGAAATAAAAGGTAACTAAATAGACATTAGTTTTATACACATTTTGGATCTTTCACATACAAACATAGAAGAAAATGCAAAAAGAATATATGTCAAAATACATATAGTAGTAACTAGTAATTCTTATTTTCCTTTTCTACCAAATGTTTGTATAAGAAACAAGTACCATTTATATAATTTTTTGAAGTTTTAAAAATGTTCCTTGTAGGTTTTTCAGGCGTTAAAATAGTAGGAAATTGTTCAAATGGTATTAATCTATGAAAAACAATTGGATAAAAATCTCAACCCTTTTATCCAGCATTCAGCTGAGCACCCAAAGACCCCATGTAGCCCCCTGCACCTCACACACTTTGTGCTATAAAGACATGAAGGTAAGAGAAGGTATAAAACGGCTCAGGAAACCCAAGGTACCTATTCTGATTTTGTGTCCTGAGATGTACGGAGTTATAAAACATACTGGCTCAGATTACAGGCTGAGCGTGACAAGTCCGTCTGGTACAACCTAACAAAGGAATTTACACAGAATGAGAAATTTACACATTTCATTTCCCAGGGTGGAATGAATTACAGAAGCAAAGAATTCAGTAGAGTTAAGCTCTTTCCTACCACTCTGCTATACACTTCTGAATTGTACCTTATAGGCATGCCTTACATGATTTGCTTATTACTACGTTACACTAAAATAAACTTCTTTTTTTTAAAAAGGCAAATAGGAAGAGAAATAAGAAAGAGTATATTTTAACAGGATCAAACTTTCTGTCGATTTTCAGGTGAACTGGGAGATGCCAGATCACCCTCCCTGCCTACCTCTGACCCCCCCCCCCAGA
>PVHX01005610.1:0-110082 GCA_004024805.1 Geosciurus inauris | reverse complement strand
AACTGATTCTATTTTGAAAACACTTTAACAAAATCCTTACAAAGTTGAAAAATTAATCAACTCTATGCTAAACAATATTCGAGCTCAGATATTTTATAAGACAGAAGGGCCAAATGCTTTAACAACATGATAAAATGAAATTTCAGATGGAAAGAACACTTTACTGACTATCCTCAAATAATCTAGGGTTTAAACAGTTCCCTTAATGCTGGACATGGTGGCAATTAGGTGAGAAGCAGGCCACAGACTGTGACATCACTTCAGTGTGAGACAGTCGAGGACTTGTGTAGATGAGCAAATACAACTTTTCATTCTTCCTTGGGGGTGGGGTTGGAGGAGAAATAAAATCTGTAAGTTACAAAAAACTTCTCATGTTAATAATAAATGCTCTTTCAGAATTAATTAATTTGTGCTCAAAATACCCACTCAATATTTGATTTTTGTAAAGGTCAGATTATGGCACTCAGAATATTCAACCAGTATCTCACCAAAAAAACAAAAACAAGGGAAAAATACGACAAGTACATTAAATATTAATTCTAGTCACACATTTTGACTGTGTTGCAATACAAGAACTGAGACCATACACTTACTCTAAGTGTTCTGAATAGCAAGACAAGCAGAATTTCTTTCCCTCTATGTACAACATAGATTTTATAATTTATTTATTTATGTATTCATTTGATTTAGAGATGGAACCCAGGGTCTCATGCACTCTGGCAAGCTCTCTACCCAGGAGCTACAGCTCCAGTCCTAAAACAGAAATTGTTAAGAACTTCATTTAAAAGGTGCAAAATAATGACCTGGATATTTAATACTTTGATATTATAAAGAAAATAAGATTATTTAGTTTCAGTAGTTTCATTTGCTCTGAATTGCTATTAATTTTCTGGGATGGTTACAATATATCCATAAAAACTAAACCTAGATTGACCATTAGTTAGCAATTTAATACAGAGGCAATGCAGGTTATTTTTGCATTCTGAAAATGTTTCTTCCTCTCCTAATTTCTCATCTAAACTATCATAGGAGCTAATGATTTACTTTAAAATGCTTTAGCATAGAAATGGAATTATGTCTGCGTATAGGTTTTGTTTTCATCTCTAGTCTGGAGCTAGCCATTTGCCCTAAATGGAAAACCCATTCCAGGAGTAATTAGCTAGCATTTAATCCCAAGGCCAGATGGCTACCTTAAATGCTTCAGCTATCTTAATCTCTAAACCACATCAGAAGCTTTGTTATTAGTAAAATGAGTTTTCATGTGAACTTGTTACTTAGTATAATGGATATTAGAAATCACTGAGGCAACATGAGTGACATTAAGAGACACTCACTGGTTAGAAATATTGAGATCCTCCCCACTCTGGCAAGAACAAGGCGTTTAAACTCAGGCAGGCCTAGGAAAGGT
Source organism: Geosciurus inauris (assembly GCA_004024805.1). Classification (NCBI taxonomy): domain Eukaryota; kingdom Metazoa; phylum Chordata; class Mammalia; order Rodentia; family Sciuridae; genus Geosciurus; species Geosciurus inauris. The sequence goes on along the minus strand of PVHX01005610.1, from coordinate 108,674 downwards.
GTGCTGCTAAAGGCCGGGCTCGCGCACAGCTATGTGCAGCCTCTGATCTGGTTGCAGATTATGGTGCAAACCATAATATTTCTGATATTGTCACACATACTTTGGTAGATCTTTGAGAGATAAGTAACTTTGAGCAGAGTACTTAGAACTGAGCTGCATTTACCTTACACAACTATTTTTAGTGTCTACTTACTAATAAGTGCACGTGAGGGTGAGAATTTCCACTTGCTTTAATTATAATCTGGGAGTCTAACTGGAGGGAGGAGATATCTATAGGCTTTACCTAACTACAACTCCCAGAGGCTAATTATCTATCAAAAGGCAGATAATAGTTGGAAATTATGAAACTGGCATTGGTGAGTTTGCAAAAAGAAACAAAAAGGATTTGTGCAAACAGAGAAAGTGATTCTTATTAAGACTTTGAGGAGAGATGTATCTGCTGATCCAAACAATCATTTTGAAATTGAAGTCCCTGTTTTTAAAGTTTCATTATGAGACATTCATTTTACATAAATCTCCTCCATCTGGAATGCATTTTACTTCTCATAAACAGAGAACTGGACTAACTGTGAATGATTATTTTCATATGGGTAATGCTCTCCTAAAGAATCCTCTTTAACACAAACCATATGCTAGCATCTTTGAAAGAAAAGATATTCTTCAGGAAATTAGTTGTCTATATCAGATCAAAGAAATGGAACCAAATGACTTCTAAAGCTTATGGAGTTTATAGTTTCAAATATTTCCACTGTAAGCATGTGGCTTGTAAATAATGACTGCATGAAATCTCATTGTACACACAATCCATTTATCAACATCACATTTTTCTTTCTGTATGACACCAATTCCAATTCAAGGCCCAGCGTTTCCATGAAGCCACTGGCTCCCACATGACTCCTACCTAGGCTCCTAAAACTGGGGCACAAACATTCTTAGAGGTGAGCACAACCTTACATCATGGCATGTCATCAAAAACATATTAAAGTTAGGGGCTGGGATTGTGGCTCAGTGGTAGAGCGCTTGCCTCCCATGCGTGAAGCACTGGGTTCAATCCTCAGCACCACATAAAAATAAAGATACTGTGTCCATCTACAACTAAAAAAATATTAAAAAAAAAAAAAACAAAACATATTAAAGTTAAAACCAGGACTGGGGATGGAGCTCAGTGGTAGAGCACTTGCCTAGCATGCCCTGGGTCTGATCCCCAGAACTATGAAAATAAAATAACATTAAAACCTAAATGAAGGTGAGCCCTAAGAGGCCAGGGGCTTTTGTTAGCCCACCTATACATTCCCCAGGCCTAGAAGAATATGTGGCACTTAGTAGGCAATCAGATTTTAACTAAATGAATCCCATCAATACATATACCATGTCCTTGTATGTTTGAGGCACAGTGCTGGGAACTAGGGACACTGAGGAGAACAAGGCGAAGTCCTTACTATCAGAGATCTTACATCCTCACGGTGAGATAATAAATAAGCCACGCAATTAGCTATCAACAGTTATAAGTGCTGCTAGGGGACATACACAGAACACTGTGATACGGAATAATTTAGGAAACTGTAATAGGGTTGTAGACTGAACAGTTAGGAGAAACAGAAGTGTGGACAGATTTGAAACACATTCTAGAAACCAACTGGATTCACTGCCAGCCAGGAAATGGGCCATGAGAAAAAGGCTGAATCAAAGACGATCCCTAGGTACTTTGTCTTCCTAGGTTTGTGCTGTGTTTTAAATTTAAACAACTGGGTGATCTGATGGTATCATTCATTGACCTAAGACATAAAGGAACAAATTTTTTTTTCATTTTTTATTTTAAATGATGTGCTATTATTTTTTTGTATCTTTATTTATTTTATGTGGTGCTGAGGATCGAACCCAGTGCCTCACGTATGCAAGGCAAGCGCTCAACCGCTGAGCCATAACCCCAGCCCCTAAAGGAGCAAATTTTGAAAAAAGAAAAATTTCCATTTAGGGTGCGTTAAATTTGAGAAATCTACTAGACACCCAATGGAGATACAAACTAAGCAGCACAGTTGCCTGGCAAAGAAAAGATACTTAAGAATTAATTGAACCACATAACAAATCAAAAGTCAAAATTATACACAATTTAATTTAAAAGTGAGTCAACACTGGTTACTGCCAAACTTGCTGAGAACCAAAGTGTTGGCAACATCCATAAAGAACTACTAAAGGGATATTTTAACTGAACATTATTCAATCAGTGGAATTATTATTTAGTTTTTCATGAAACTACTAAAATCAACTACTTGTTTTAGTGTTGTATTGTTAAAGCTTTATGATAATAACAGAAACCAGCTACTAAACCATTTCTTAAAAAAAAAAAACACTATACACATCAGTAAAAGTTGACCTTCTAAAAATTAACAAGTTCAAAATCAACTGTTTGAAAATACCCTTGTCTCTTGTTTGAATGAATAGCCCTGAGACCACTGCCTTAATAAAAAATCTTTTTCCTTTAGAAACAAAAATCAGCCATTAATATATCTTTTACATATAGCATACTTAAAGGTTATCATATAGTAGCGCAAGCACTTTGGAAGATGGCACATGACTGAAAGAGGTTTGTTGAGAACTTAGATCAGATGGCTAATTCTTTCTCTTTTCCTGCTGCAGGGTGGCTACTAAACAATCTCAGAAACTCTTCCTACCAGCAGAATGTAAGACAGGTTCCTACCAGAATCATTCCTATCTACCTTTAGAATAGGAAGCATAGATAACAAGCATTACTCAAACTCATGCTATTACTTTGAAAATAAGCTGCAAAAACTTATCACCTTAGTTTGGGTTATAACCTGAAGGAGCAATTGAGAGCAGAGATTTGCAATGTTGGCATAAGTGGCACTCAGGGCTGGGTGATTCTCTGTTGTGGGGACTGTCCTGTAGCATTCCTTACCTGTACCCATCAGATGCCAGGAGCACTCCATTGCCCTTCCTCACAACTGAGCAAACAAAAATGTCTCCAGACATCCCCTGAGAAGTCCCCCCATTTAAGAACTAAGTAGACTAATGCTAATTATGGATCAAAACCTCTTATATGTCAATGCTGGAGACCCCATTAAGGATTCATGGTAGCCAGCCTCCAAGATGGTCTCCAAGATCCCCACCTCTGCCTTGTGAAGTCTCCTCCTACACAGTACAGGGTTGGTTTGAGTAACCCATAAATACAAGAGAGATGGTACATGAGCTCCAAGGCAGGATTATAAAAGACACTGAGTCTTGCTTCTGTCTTGCCTTCTCTTGGATTGCTTGCTCTAGGAAGCCAGCTGCCACGTCTTAACAGCACTCAAGCAGCCCTGCAGAGAGGCCTAAAAGAGGAGGAACTATGGCCTGCAGTCACAATTGTGGGGAACTGGGACCTCTTGCCAAAAATCACCTGAGAAAGCTTGGAAGATCATCCTCTAACCTCAGTCAGACCTTCTTATGAACACAGCTCTAACCAACATCATCCTGATGATAACCTCATAAGAGACCCTGAGCCAGAACCACCCAGCTAAACTGCTACTGAATTTCTGACACATAGAAACTATGAGATAAGAAATGTTTTAAGACACTAGGTTATTGTTACATAACAATAGATAACAAATATAGACACTTTGTATCTGTTCCAAACCCAAAATTAATGAGTGGAAACATACTCTGCCGAGCAGATCAATCCTAACAGTTTGGTAAGAGAATCATTACATTATTTACCAAAGGACACAAATATGGCTTAGCAGCAATTTATCTTTTCCAGGCAAAAATGAGACAACTGGGCACAAAACGGTTTCTCCTGAATTTTGAGTGTGGTTTAGGGGTAAAAAATCAGAATAGATGGGTAACTTGATTTATGTGGTAAAATAAAAAGATTTTCCATGAAGAAGTCCTTGAAAATTTTCATGGAGATTCACATACCAAAGTTGGGAGCTCACTGTTTCTCTCATCCCATGACACAGCCACTAAACACAGGGCTTTTCGGTAGGAAGAATTTAAGATTTAATTGTGGCTCAGACTCAACAGGGATGATCCAGGGGAAAGACAGGGACACTAAAAGCAGCTCAGTTTCCTCAGATTGTTTATAAATCCAAAGTCACCAGTGTGCCTCCTACTGACATAGGAACGTTATTTACCCGACTTGAGCTACGATAATTATTATCATTATTTTTTAATTTTTTTTTTAGTTGTAGATGGACACAATCAATGTCTTTATTTTATTGCTGTGTATGTGGTGCTGAGGATTGAACCCAGGGCCTCACGCACGCGAGGCAAGCGCTCTACCGCTGAGCTACAATCCCAGCCCTTGAGCTACGATAATTATTAAATGCACTTGGGATTAAGTGAATCTTCAAATATTATCTTACTAGGAACAAACAATATTCCAAACAAACAGATCCCTATTTCTTCTATAATATGGAAAGTTTCTTGCACTACTACCTCTGAAGGTGGATGGGCTGAATGGTGTCCCCCAAAAGTCAGATGTTGAAGCCCTTGCCCCCAGTACCTCAAAATGGGACCGTATTTACAGAGGGGGTTGTTAAAGAGGTAATTAAGTTAAAATGAGGTCATTAGAATGGATCCCAATCCAACAGACTGGTGTCCTCACAAGAGATTATGACAGACACACAGAGGAAAGACCTTGTGAAAACACAGGGAAGTGATCATCATTTATAAGACATGGAAAGGCTTCAGAAGAAACCACACCCTGCTAACACCTTGATCTGAGACTTTTATTCTCCTGAACTGTGGGAAAATAAGTCTCTGCGGTCTGATCTACTCATTCAGGGTTCTTTTTTATGGCAGCCTTAGAAACTAACACAGAAGAGTTTCTGGCTATCTTTGTGTTTACTGGGTCCTCAAGATAATCTGGACCCTTCTAATAGACATGGAAACCACACTACCAGAAAATTATGCAGTCCATGACTTTATATGCCCAGTTTTTTAAAGTATGTCACAATGATAACAGATTTCCAAAAATTTCCACCAAAGAATCATTGAAATTCAATTCTCTTTTATCCTGACCTTCTAAGACTTTTATCAATACTTCAGAGGATGAAGAAAAAAACAGTAGAATCAATTTGAACAACTTCAGTGGAAATAATTGAACACTGAAATCCCATAGATAATAGGATAGTATCCTTAGGTAAAAGACTATGCCTCATCAAACTGAGGAAAAAAGAAAAATCTTCAAGGAATTAAAATAGCTGAATAGCTATGAAAAATGTCTAATAATGCACTAGTAGTTGACATCCTGTAGAAAAAGCGAGAGGTGAAAAGGATAATTTACTACATTTACTACGAACTTTATTTATTGAACACTTACTATGCCTATTGCTATGCTAAGGACTTAAAAATGCACATCCCTTTATCACCACACCAACCATACAAGGGGTGTTATCATTAAAGATAAACAGGTGCAGAGAGGTTACAGTAATCCATTAATATATATTATAGTATATGTAGTAATATATATGGCTATATAATATGATTAAATTATTTTCCCATTACTTTTTTTCCTTTTTTCTAAATGTGGCTACTAGAAGAGAACATTTTACTACATCTGTTTGCCTCTTCTTGACAGGAAGCAAATCAATTCATTTGCTTAATCACAGTAGACATTTAACTAGAAATCTGAAGAATAAATTTCTGGTGCTTTTAAACTTACGAAACGAGATGAGTTATCATTTTTCACAGTCTTCGCATTTCCAAATGATTCCAGAATTGGATTTGCTTGCAAAAGCTGCCGTTCAAGTTCCCCCTATAAGACATTACACACACATATACATACACACACATAAATAAAAACAGATGTATGTTAATCTAAGGTCTTTACTCCAGTACTCATGGAAAAAAGAAAAGGGGGGGGGGATAACACCCACAAAAACTGCCTCTCCTCCTTAGTTCTTTCATTCTGCCACCCAGCAACCTTGGATGGCTTCTCAGTCCTGGTTATGCTAATGGGTTCTGCTAAAAGAAAAAATTAGCATCCAGAAGGTGGTCACAGGAGAAGCAAATGTCACACTGACCAGAGATCAGCTTAAATACAGGCACATAAACTAGGCAGAGAACTGTGAAAACAAAACAAACCACTGGTCTCCGTGAAATGAAATTTAGCATGATACTTCAATCAAGAACATATTAATACTTACATTTCTGTTTATTTTTTGCTGTCTTGTTTAAAACACTAAAGGTGGCTAAGATAATCATTACCATTGAATTAGTATAAGACCTTCTATCTTTCCAAGGGTTTCACATAATATCTCAATGGTGTAGACAGGGCCATTCCTCACCTTGACTTTCAGAGGATAGCAAAGACTGTAAGACACACTTGCTTGGATTAAAAGGTTAAGCACAGTGCATTTGGTATACTGTAAGTTTTAGCCACTATGTTTATATGTAAATTAGGCTCGAAAACAGATTTTACAAACAAAAGATGCAAATATATCAATATGTGCTTTAATTATAAAACTCAACAGAAAGCTCTGTGAGAAAGCATGATGACATTTCTGGTGGAGCAAAGTACTAGATAGTGATGTTGTGTTTCTGGAATGTAATTTCAGAATTATCTTTTATGACCTAAATAAATCTGCTTTTTCCAAACACAAAACTTACCCCTATATTTTAAAATGCCCACAGTATTCTAGACCTAAAGAAAAAAATATAGAAACCACTAGAAAATATCATTCTCTAAGCAAAAAATGTGAAACAAAGAATCACATGTAAGATCTTTAAATTAGTGGCCATTTGTTGTGTGGAGCATTGCACTACTATCCAGTCCCCAAACAGAAACAAATACATGCCAAGCTATTACTTCCCTTCTAGTGGATCTGGACATCAATGAGACCAAGTAAAGATCTCAGCGTCAGTATCCAGGCCCTAGTCTGGGCTCTGTCAAGCAGCTGAAAGGGTGGGGCAGTGTTCCTGAGGCACTCATACTGGAATGAGACACACTATGAATGCTTCTATCTAGATTGCCCAGACTGTCACAGGTCTTAACTGCTATAACTGTGTTCAGGTGAAACCAGTCAGGAGCCAGTCCTGTCAAGAACCTTGGGCCAAGTGAATTCATTATGCAGTATGGCTTCACTTCCTGGGCATTAGAGAATTTTCTCCTTGTACAGTGAATCTTTTGGTTTACTGACTTACAAACACTTGCTTATTATGTAAATCTCCCTAAAACATTATAAGCTGCCCAACTTTATTAAACATGGGCTCCTGAAACAATTCTGATGAATGAGAGCATCACTATGAATGTCTTACTCTGCGACAGGACACACTGTCTTTTCCCTGGAAGTCAGTGGTCACTTCCCTAAGTGCCTGCAACTAAGATCTTGCAGACCATGGTATATTGGCTTTGCATCATTTGTTTGAGCCTCTAAAACCATCTCTCAGCTTTTTTTATCCAATTCAATTTGTATGAGTGATCCAGAACATGGCTAATGTAGAGCATCAACTCTGATGTTCTGGTAAGTAAGTGTGGCATTATGTTTAAACAGCCACTGTTAGATAAAAGGCTTAGAATATGAATTCCTCAAAGTTAGATGCCATTTTGCCAAATTATAATTTAAAAACTCTCACGAGGGGCTGGGATTGTGGCTCAGTGGTAGAGCGCTAGTCTTGCATGCGTGAGGCACTGGGTTCGATCCTCAGCACCACATAAAAACAAATAAAATAAAGATATCGTGTCCATCTACAACTAAAAAAAATATTAAAAAAAAAAAAAACAAAAAAACAACTTCCACCACCTATCTTTAAGGTGTCTCCCTAAATTAGAAGTAAAGCAAATAATGTATACTCCCCTAGACGTGGCTACAAAGATTCTTTAGGTCAAGTTTTTTATTGATTCTTTCCTTTCCACTCCCCTTAGGTCTGGGATCTAGTGTAGTGGTAGGCTGCCCTGGGTTCAGTTCTTAGTACCACACATGTGCCCCCACATGCACGGCATGCGCGCACACACATACACACAAAGAGAAAAGGAAGGAGAGAGAGAGAGAGAGAAAGAAAAGGAAGAAAACAAGATTTGAGCTCTTAGTTGCCACTGACTATAGACACAGGCACTCCTGTGCCTCTACTGTTGTCTCTACTGCACTAATATCATAGAATTACTTCCCTGACGGATCTGTGACATCAATGAGGTCAAATAAAGACCTTAAAATTCATAAATGAGGGCTATGGTTATGGCTCAGTGGTCCTCGAGTCATACACATGAGTGAGGCCCTGGGTTCCATCCTTGGCACCACATAAAAATAAATAAATAAAATAAAGGTATTGTGTCCATCTACAAGTAAAAAAACATATATTAAAAAAGCCCACATAAATGAATCTTAAAAAGCTCCACATAAAAGTAGTATCACAAAACATATAAAAATGGTTTTACAATTAAGAAATTACCATGGTCATTTCTGTATTAAACAATTTAATGATTAAACAAATGGTGCTACCATCTATCTCTCAACCAAATTATGAAAGTATTTACAAACCATCACGGAGCAGTGACTATTTATATTGTTTTAACACTATTTATAGTGTTTCCCCAGAGTCGAAGGAGCAATGTCCCTAGTTTCTATTCTATATGATAATGAGAAACTTATTTGGGAATGTGGAAGGGAAGAAAGCAGCATTTGCTCTTGAAGTTAATTTTTAAATTCTAAGTATCTAGAGTCAGATAGTATTTTAAAGGTCTACAAATCATGGTGAAAATTATATCCTTGTGTTTATACAGTATATAAAATACATTTGCTGTATGATATAGAATGAGTTTGAAATGATTAAGAAATATATACATCTTTCAAAACTCCAAGCCTGCCAGCAAGAGGCTGAGACTGGGATTACGCTGTACTTTGTAGGTCTGGCAAGGCCAAGTGCGGGTGTCCACTGACCACCAGAAGAGGGATAAAGCAGGAAGCCACAAACAAGCCCAGGTTGAAAACCAGACTTCAATTGCAATTGGCAGTTCAGGTCCTTCCATTCTTTCATTTTTCTTTCCTTTTTTTGGGTATTGTGTCCATCTACAAGTAAAAGGGATTGAACTCAGGGGTGCTTTATCACTGAGCTGCATCCCCAGTCCTTTTTATTTTGTGACAAGGTCTTGTTAAATTGCAGAGACTGGCCTAGAATTGCCATCCTCCTGTCCTAGCCTCCTGTGTTGCTGGGATTATAGTCGTGTGCCACCACGCCTAGCAGTACAGGTAATTTCTGTACTTGCCACTTGCTACTTATCACTTTTTTGTCTTGATTCAAGGCAATTTAGTGGCACCAAGCTAAGGAAAGATACAAAATCATTCTGAAGCTGATGTGGGAGGCAGGGAGGCAGGCAGGCTGGCTTGAAGGACTCATTCTCAGGGCATAGTTAAGTTTGGAAGTTACCCATTTTCAAAGCTGCTATGAAACTGTACTAAGAGGCTTTGGAGGTGTGACAAACACCACCAGACTATGATGAGGAAAGGTGGCAGTGACCCTGCTTGCAGTCCACTGGTGGACACTAAGCATCAAGCCAAGTGAGATTTCAGTTTTCTTATAAAAATTATAGCACAAGTTCATAGGTGAATACTTGCTTAAAGTTTACTTCTTAAGTATTGTGACTTTAACTCTGAAAACTGATTTCTCTTTTACTTATTCAGATTTTTGAAATGAAGATTAAGTTTTACAGGTAAACATGAGAGAATGAGTATATAACCAGGAAGGTTAAATTTAAAAGACAATGCCTTGTGTTGGCAAGGATATGAGAAACTGGAACTCTCATGTATTGCTGGTGTATATGCAAAATGCTGCAGTCTTTTAATAAATAGCTCGGCAGTTCCTAAAAATATTAAAATTAGCATGGGACCCAGCAATTCCACATCTAAGTAGGTACACAAGAGAAAATAAAAACTTATGTCCACACAAAAATGTGGACCTAAACATTCACTGCAGCATTAACCACAATGGCCAAAAATGCAGAACAATCCCAATGTCCATCAACTGATAAGTACATAAATAAAATATGACCTATTTAATACAATGGAATATTATTAGGCCATAAAACGAAGGTAGCACTTACACATGCTACAATGTGGATGAACCCTGAATAATTATTTTAAGTAAAAATGAGTTGGAAAAGATCTATGTGCTTGGGATGTAGCTCAGTGGCAGAGAGCTTGCCTAGCATGCATGAAGCCATGGGTTTGACCCTCAGCACCACACATACCCAGCCACGCACAATAAAAAAGGATCATCTATCTACTCATATGAAATATCTAGAATGTGCAATTCATAAAGACAGAAAGTAGATTAGGGATTGCCAGGGGCTGGAGGGAAATGGGAAGTGAACTCACTACAGCGTTTGGTTATTATTTTTGGATAATGAAAATATTCTAAGATTGATCCTGATGATAACTGAATTGCATACTAAAAAAATATTAAACTATATGCTTTAAATGAAGTGTATAATGTGTGCATAATGTGAAGTGTGTAAATGTGTAAGTGTATAATGTGTGAATTCAATAAAATTGTTTTGAAAGTGAATGAGCAAATAAAAAGATGGACAAAACAAGGAGCCTAGAAATCCTTTCCCTTTTGTTTTAACAATCCATACTACTGTGTAGTGATAAAATGCTAGAAATGTATACAAATGACTGTTTTACATATAAAGTTCCACAAACCTGTGGAATAAAACCAACCAAAAGGAACAGCAACCTTGCAATGTACAGTTGGCCTTCTGTGGGTTTTACATTCACAGGTTCAACCAAATGCAGATTAAAAACAACTGTTATCTTTTTTGAATAGTAAAGACTTTTTTCCTCATTATTCCCTAAACAATACAATGTAACAACTACTAAAATAGCATTTACCTTGCATTAAGTATTATAAGTAATGTAGAGGTGATTCAAAGCATAGGAGAGGAAGTGCACAGGTTCTATGCAAATGCTACATCATTTTACATAAGGGACTTGAACATCTAAGAATTTGGTAACTGAGGGGTGTGGGGTGGGGGCCCTAGAACCATGCCCCCTCAAATAACAAGGGATAAGTACATTACTTTGAGGCAGTAGTTCTCAAAATGGGGTGAGCAAGCCATGGGCAGGAACACCTAGCAAGGAGAAATAACTTCTTGACAGGACATTCTCCCCTATGGTGACAACTATTCCACATTCTTTAGGTGGACTGGAGAAGAAAATGAATGAGAACCAGTATTTTTCTGGCTGTATTTCTAAAAACATCACAGCTACTACTTGACTACTACCAAAATAAACTTGGGAAAGGCAGCCTCAGGTATCCTGTGCGCAGTGACACATGCAGCACAACATGCAAATCAGCAAAGGCAGCAAAGCCCGGCCCAAAGCAGCAGCCGCCTTCTTTGGGAGAACTTGCTTCCCAAGGATTGACTGGACCCACTGTAAAACCAAGGGGAGGCGGCATGCTACTCACACAACACAGGGATCCACTCTGTTTAAAATGACATCGAAACAAAACGTCAACAATAATGGCTCCTGTGCTCCACAGAGGATTTGGGAAACCTAAATCTGTATGTCACTCATTATGTCACTAAATCTGTATGTCAGCACTCTTAAGTACAGATTAAGAGGCCATACAGCATGTACCTCTGAAGACCAAAGAAAAGCTGGTTTCTGGTTTGGATTGCCTCTTTAACTGGCAAAGATGGTTTTAAATATCCCATAGGATAATGATTATTTCTAACCCTTCCAGTTTTTATCACTGGCCTGAACTGCACTTAAAGGAGCAAGAGAACATCACAGGCCTTCATAGGTCTAGTACAGCTTCAGTGTCTGATGATTTCTTAAGAATTTTAAGAAAGATACCTGAAAACCCCAGTATCTCTTATGGTTCCTTTAGGTATGGGTATGTATGAGCATTTCTTTATATCAATAAATCATTTCTACAACTCAGCATTATTGTTTCTTACTTTATATTAGCTTCATATCATGCTTGTGGAAGACGAAAAACCGAAACCATTCCCATGTTAGGGAAAAGATTACATTCAAGGCCAGATGTCCTACTCTATCTAAGGATCTGGCTTGGTTCTGCCTTCCTCTCTTCCCAGGAAACAGGAAATGGAGGTCCTGCTTCAGTTCAATGTCAGGCTCTGTGGAGCTAAAGGGCAGGCAAGGCATCTGATAATTAGGAAGAATTACACTCCTCCACTAATAGCCCACCACAAAGAAAATTCTAACTTACTTTGTGTATTAAATACAATGAGGCTTTTAGGTTATATAGGCAGAAACTATTTAATGCCACAAAACTTTTACCAGATTAGAAATTTATTTATTTATTTTTTTGTTTACTTATTTATTTTGGTGCCAGGGACTGAACTCGGGGATACGCAACCACTGAGCCACATCCTCAACCCTATTTTTTTGTGTTTTTTTATGTAGAGACAGGATCTCACTGAGTTGCTTAGCGCCTTACCATTGCTGAGGCTGGCTTTGAACTTATGATTCTCCTGTCTCAGCCTCCCAAAGTGCGGGATTACAGGCGTGCGCCACTGTGCCTGGCTTAGAAATTTATTAACCCCAAGGTACAACTTTTGAAGTTGCAGCCCCAAATTCAAAATTTAATGTGGCACAAAGCTAAGTTTCCATGTGTTTCATAAGTATTAGATAATACCAGCTAGTATTTGCTAGATGAAACCATAAATTTATAGGCTTCATAAATGCAGTTCAATGTCATGATAAAAGGGCAAATAAATATTAAAGTTAATCTGGAAAACAAATGTAAAGCAAAATGGCATGCATCTTCTCAGGAAAGAATAAGGCTCTAAGCAATAAATTTTTCAAAATTAGGCATTTTTAAAAAAATAATAGATTCAGAACCAAGGATGGTATTTGTTTCCGGTAGAGAATCTAAAGACAACTTAGTGCAAACACTTAAGACTAAGAAGCAGAAAGAAAAGCACTTGCCTGGTGTTTCACTGGTTTAGGCGAGTCCTGCTGTTCATTACAAACAGATAAGCAAATGTTAGCGAGTCTGGGTCTTTCCCTAGCAGGAGCCATATCCAAAGCACCAAGCCAGTGTGCAAGCTTAGGACTATGGAGGCCACTTTGGCTGGCATTCTCTCAATCTGTATCAACTACCATTCCTGCATTTCTAAAAAGATTAAGGCTAACTAGCATTTATATTCTACATTTCTAGCATTGACTCTTCCCGAGTATCTCTCCTCCTCTCACACAACCTCTGGTAGCAACATCAGGCTACTCTGCAAGTTCACAGACTGCTAAAAATATTTGAGGACCTTTTTTTGGATGAAAAATAAGAAATCCTCATAAGCACTGCTCATCAATTTTTAATCACTCTTACAAAATCTTTGCAAGAAATTAGACTTCAAGCCACAGCCATGATTCCCGTTTGCCCTCTAAGAACACCTATTTCATGGCAATTGCCTTGAATACTGCCCGGCTCCTCTTGAGTGGAGGACAATAAAGGTTGGTGGGTAGAGTGTGACAAGGGAGCTGTCAATCAAAGCAGTGCATAGAGTACATGTGTTTCCTGGGTTTCACTTCTAAAATTTTAACAGAAAAAACTAAGGTTTACAAAGCAACAACAAAGCCAAAACTTACAGGAATATTATGGTCCTTTCTTCCCTTATGTGAAGAAGCAACATGAGCAAGGTACTGAATGACTTTCTTAGTATTCTCTGTCTTTCCGGCACCCGATTCACCCCTGAAAGAAATATTAACGTCAGCTATTTTAAAGAAAGCTTGGCCATGCATTCCAAAATTACAATTGCTACAATTGAACTGAATCCGAACAAGAACTAGTAAAAAATAAAAGAAAAAGCAGGAAACAAACAAAAAACCCCACTGGCAGTAGTTAGAAAATTATTTTTTAAAAAACATTTAAATAAACCTAAATAAATATTACTTGGTAGGTGGCAGTAAGATGACACAGGAAAATGTCCACTATTCATTTTTTTTTTTTTTTGGCTGCTAGAGATTAAAGCTTCCACCAATGAAATTTTTTTTTTTTTTAAATGGACACAATGTCTTTATTTTATTGCTTTGTATGTGGTGCTGAGGATCGAACCCAGGGCCTCACGCATGCGAGGCAAGCGCTCTACCGCTGAGCTACAATCCCAGCCCCTCCACCAATGAAATTTAAATTTATTAGTGTTCATGAAAAAAAACTTCCTAAAACAATTAAATTATGAGGATTTAATTTGAAGGAGCTGACAGGAACTTAGGGATGCCCACTGGTTACTGACATTGACCTTCAAAGCCACCAAGCCCTCTTGAATCATCCTTTGAACTGGATAAGGACAATTCTCTCCTCTGCACCAACATCCCACCTGGCATGACCTCCTTAAGAGGTCACTGGCTGCTGGCCTTGCACACCAGGCTCTTTGACCCCAAGGACTGTAGCCTCACAAGTTAATATTTGCGTCTAATTCTTTTTACTTTTTTTTTGCTTCCACATAATCTTACAAAGTGTTAGCACAAAGGCCATATGTAATTCATACGTTAATTGGTTGTCAAATTAGAGAAAAAAATGAATTTTGTTGTGAATGGGGACAAATGCCATCACTTTATGAGATTCATATTTACAAACAAAGCTGGCAACATTTCAGAAGTTTTTTTTTCTTTTCAATTTCTACACAGAACTAAGCTTGAAAATTCAGAAGGTGCTGTGGGTACCAAGGGATACCTTATTTGTGGCTTCTCCTCTCAAACACTTATGGTTTCCCAAGACATGATCAAAGCAAACCTATCTTTATAATCAATGAAAGTCTCAATTGGATTATAATGCAAATTTTAATATCTAGACTAATTTTTCTGAAAAAAAATCCAGAAACTCAAAAATGTTATGTGCAACAAATAATCTAAGCATTTCCTCTACTACTTGAAACTCTAATGTTTCTAAGAAATTCTGGCAACATTCTTGGCACTGTACATAGAATTGCATTATTTGAACTGTACACAACTTGGCTGGGGTTTAGCTCAGTGGTAAAATGTTTGCCTGGTATGCGATGGACCCTGGGCTTGATCCCCAGCACCACAAAACAAACAAACTACAACTATCCATTTTTCAGTGGACTTACTGGCGGTAACATCTTCCTGACTCTCTGTACCTAGACAACCTCAGTCTCAACCACAGGGAGGTCTGGGCAAAGCGATCCTACTGACCAGTTTTACAGCCATGAGTAAGGAAACGATCTTCTTTGGGCCTCAGTATTCCAATCTGTAAAAATGTAGACAGATTCGATCCTTACCAGTTCTAAGACTGGATGATTCTAGGCATAACTCACTTAATGATTTATAAGGATATTTCATATATTAACCTTACTGACCACCTCTACCGTTGTATTACAAATAGTCTCCTCTTTATTTCTCCACCCATTAAGTTTTCTGAATCTTAGTTACTCCAATCTACCAAGGTTTTCAAGGTTCTGCCCACCATTGATACTTAAAAAGGCCTGCTTCAAGATTACATCCATCTAAATGCTCATTTTTATATCATCTGTATTATTAAATCCATCTGTATTTTCTTCTAGAACTTTGATGGTTTCATTTTTATAATTTAAATCTTTCAGCAATCTGAAAAAAATAAAGTCTGAGGTAAGAATTTAATCTAATTTTTCCTGAAATAATTTGGCCCATATCCCAGTACCAATGGTTGATGAAGACATTCATTCTCTAGTGATGAGATGCTATCTTCATCTCATATACTTATATCTTATACATAATGGCCCATTCAAGGACAGTACTATAATGCAGGAGTTAGGAAATCTGATTGGCCAGAGCACTGTTCTTTGAAAGAAGTAGTCTCTGAGGTTTATTTTCTAGATAAACCTCAAATCACTTTGTTCTGCTATCCCTGACCCATCTCCCTGCCCCGCAAACAGAAAACAATAGGTGGAATTTCATGTTAAATGGCATCAACATACATTCTGTTTTTAGGTAAAATGATGTCTTCTCCCCTGTCTTTCAGGTAAAATTTTTTATCTTCCTTAGTTCAAAGCAAGCAAGGCCCTTGTTTGCCTCATTGATTTTTGATATCACAGGACCTAGCTTAGCAGATGCTTGATGTATACTGTTGACTGAATGAATACATAGATCCTATGCATTTATTCCTAGTGTCTTTTTTACATGTTTGGTTCCTGTAATTAATGTCCTTTTATCAGCAATATATATGCTACCTGGTTTCCACTGGTACGTAGGTAAGATAATGACTTTTCTCTCATTCATTGGCCAGCTCATTCATTCAGCCATCTGACAAACATTTACAAATCAACTTCTGTGTGCCAGGCATTCTTCTAAGTGCTAGGGGCTGTGAAGGAAGTCCATGTCCTTGTGGAGCTCAAGTTTAGAAGAAACATTAAATAAACAAGCCAAACAAATGAGATAATTACAGGATATGAGCAATGCTAGGAAGGAAACAAGACACTGAAAAGGAGGAAGTGAGAGAAGAAGGCACAGGCTCTTTCGGAAGCCATGGTGGGGGAGACACCTCCTGAAGGAGCAAGAGCCAGCAGGTGAACAGCTGGGGAAGGAGCTTGTTGCAGTCCAGAAACCGCTGGCCAGCTGCCAGGATTTCATATAACAATCAAGGCAGAGAGTGGCAGGAGACACTGATGAAGCCAGAGTAGATGGATGTCAGAGGCCTGGAAGGTCATGGTATCCTTTGGATTTGATTCAAGTGTAATTTCTTAATAGCAATGAGAGGGGTTTTCTGTGTTCTGATGTTAACTTTATTCAAAATACTTAGCACATGGTGCTAATCATGATATTGGCTGTTGGTTTCAAACAGATAATTTATTATTATGCTAAAGAAATGAGTTTCTCGGGCTGGGGCTGGGGCTCAGTGGTAGAGTGCTTGCCTAGCATGCGTGAGGCACTGGGTTCGATCCTCAGCACCACATATAAATAATAAATGAATAAAATAAAGATCCATTAACAACTAAAAAAAAATTTAAAAAAAAAAGATAGCTTTAAAAAAAAAGGAAGAAAGAAAGAAATGAGCTTCTCATTTAGCCTGATGATGATTTATCTTAAAAACAGTTATGATTGTTACTTTTCAGTTTAGTTTGTCTCTGTGGTTTCCCAGCTCACCCTGCTCATTCATTGGACAGGGTCCTCAAAGCATTTGTGGGTCCTCAAAGCATTTTTTCCTGGCCTGTCATGCTTATGCAGCTGTACTTCAACAACTGCTCATGAACTGTTACATTTTTACATATTTTCAGATCTAAGGTAACTTTGCTACACAGAATACTGCTTCAAAGATAGATGTGTATTCCCAAACTCTACTCTTAAGTCCCCAAGAGGGGAGATTATGACTCTTAAATTCTCCATCATAATTTGGGAATGACAGCTCCTAACACATAGGACCACTGAAGGAAAAATACAGTCCAACCAAAATATATAATTAGCATTCAATAAACATTAGCTGTTATTATCCGCTTAAATGTTCTTACACTATACACAAGATAATTTGAATTACCACGCTTTTAAGTTACTTAATGAGCCTACAGTTTTGGTATAGTGGTTAAGAATGTGGCCTATGGAGTAAAACTGACTTACCTAGACTCAAATCCTCCTACTGCTCTGTTATAGTTTGGATCTGGATTGTTCCCTAAGGCCCATGTGTTGAAAGCTTGGTCACCAGCCCGTGGTGCTATTGGGAGGTGGTGGAATCTTTAGAAAACGGTATCTAGCGGAAGGAAGTCATTTAATGTGTAGCATTAAAGGAGATATTGGGACCCCGATCTCTGCCAAGAGACAAGCAGTTTGCTCCATCGTGTGCTCCCAGCATTAACATTCTGTATTGCCAACAAGCCCAAAAGCAGTGGAGACAAGTGACCCTGGGCTAAAATCTCTGAAACCATAAGCCAAAATAAACCTTTCCTCCTTATAAGTTGACTTACTTTAAGTATTTGTTACAGCAATGGAAAGCTAACACAAACTAACTCCCGAGCTATAGGGCTTTGGGCAAGTTACTTTGCTTTTCTGAGATTCAGTTGATAAATTAAAACAATCATTTCATGGAATAGATAACGCATGCAAAGAGCCTAGCAGTGTGTCTGGCCAAAAGGATCTCAAGAAATGGCAGTGCTCTGAAGAGCTACGATGATGATCAATGATGATGATGATGATGAAGACATTAACAGAAGTTTACCCCAAAAAAGACCTCTGGTTTTAATATGAAGGAGGTGGCAGAAAATATAATTCTTCTTTATTGGGGGGGAGGACTAGGGATTGAATCCAGGGGCACTTAACCACTGAGCCACATCCCTAACCCCCAACCTTTTTTTTTTGTGGTGCTGAACCCAGGACCTTGTGCATGTGAGGCAAGCATTCTCCCAAATGAGCTATATTCCCAGCCCCTCAATCTTTTTTAATATATATTTTTTTATTTAGAGACAGGGTCTCGTTGAGTTGCGTAGGGCCTTGCTAAGATGCTGAGGCTGGCTTTGAACTTGTGATTCTCCTGCCTTAGCCTCCCTAGCTGCTGGGATTATAGGCATGTGCCACTGCACCTGGCAGAAAATATAATTCTTGAGAAAAAAAGAAAACAATGGGAAATGGCATATCTGTCCCAGATGGAAGGAGAGGAAATAAACACAGTCTGAACAAAAGCAAAGGTGTAAGAGAACCAAAAAGAAAGCTCAGCAGACTTTTTTTGAAGAAAATTAGAAGAACCCTCAGAAAAGTGAGCAATAGGCCAAGACCTCAACAGCAAGGAAGGCAAAGGGGATCTGGACTCATTTTCACCTACTTTGTTGTAGGATATACGATGCCGCAGTTTTTGCCTTGAAGGAGTTAGTGGTTCTACTGCTGGTCTATGCAGGACCAGTTAGGGGAAGGGATATGGGTCCATCACCCTGCTCTTTTAGCTCTTAACGGCCTTCACAGAGGCCAAAGTTAACCTAAAACAAAATAAGGAGCCTTCTGATTGGGGGTGCCCTGTGTCTGTTGAAGCACATTAAGGCAGAAAAGATCAGGAATTTTTAACCTGAAGGCATTTGTGTTTTCTAGAAAGGCCTAGCTAGAACTTTCACTGGCTTCTTAAAGGGATGTGCAATCCCAAACAAAAACATAAAGAACAACAATGTACAGAAGCAGGGAAGCAGACCATGAATACATGGCCAATTCTGGGATCTTTATTTCAATCTCTTCTGAACCCTGATTTGCCCAACAAGAAATCACTACCCTTGCTTTTATTCTCTCTAGATATTTGTAATATCAAATTCACTCTAGATTCTACAAGACCTTTTGCCTGAAGTTCTTGCTTTAGATACCCTCGATTTGAAGGACACCATATATATATTACTCCCCCTCCATATTAAATATGTGTATATATATTATACATATACAACATTAATGGATGATTTCCTATGGTTCCAAAACTCAATTCCGTTACAAAGTAGCTTACTAGGAAGGTCAAAAATTTTGTGATCAAGATAGGCTTGGGCCGGGAACAGTGGCGCACGCCTATAATACCAGCACTTTGGGAGGCTAAGACAGGAGAATCGAGAGTTCAAAGCCAGCCTCAGCAATGGCAAGGCACTAAGCAACTCAGTGAGACCCTGTCTCTACATAAAACACAAAATAGGGCTGGGGATGTGGCTCAGTGGTAAAACGCTTTCCTAGCATGTGTGAGGCAGGAGGATTGCAAGTTCAAAGACAGCCTCAGCAACTTGGTGAGATCTTGTCTCAAAATAAAAGAAAAAGGACTGGGGATGTGGCTCAGTGGTAAAGCACCACTGGGTTTAATCCTCATTACAAAAAAAAAAGCCTTGGAGTCAAGTCTCCCCTGCATCATGGGAGAAATGCATGAGTGGGATAACAGGGACACTGTAAAGATTAACAGAGGTAATACTTGCAGAGATGTTAGTTCCCTTTCTTTGCATATCTGTCCAGAACATTTTTTTCTAGTTTTTCAATTTTTAACTGACATAAGAATTGTGCCCAGCACTTTTTAAACTTCTATTTACAAATTGATTTTCATCTCATTATAGTGGGAGACACTGCTATGGCAATCTAGTAATTCTCAAAGTTTTATGAAGACATCTAAACTAGTAATTAGAAAAGCAAACTGGGGCTGGGCGCTGTGGTGTACACCTCTGATCCCAGCGGCTTGGGAGGCTGAGGCAGGAGGATCGAGAGTTCAAAACCAGCTTCAGCAAAAAGCAAGGTGCTAAGCAACTCAGTGAGACCAGGCTGAGGATGTGGCTCAGTGGTCGGGTGCCCCTGAGCTCAATCCCTCTGTCTAGAGAGACTGGCTGGCTGAATCAGGGTCACAGGGCAGGGCCGGGACAGGAGAGAACCTCAGAATTCTATCTAAGCATGGGATAGCTTTTCAACTACATTATACTTTTGCCTCAGCTATTTGATCAATTCTATCAATTTGGTTACTTTAAAACTTTTAATTAATTTATGCTACTCCTATTAGCAATCAACTGTTCACAACCCAGGCTGGTCAGCCATCACCACTTAATATAATATTTGTATATGAATGATAAAATTTCTTTACCAAAAAATCTATTGTCACATCTTCATAGAAGGCTATTATGAAGCAACCACTGTTTTAGCAATGTTACATTACACTAAGATATAAGAAAACTCTAGTTTTCTGTAATCTTTACATGCACATTTGTATAAATGGAGTATCTTCTAAAAAGGGAGTTTAAGAGAACAGTAATTTCCTCATTGAAGGTGACTATTTTGTGAATTTTCATTCTAATGTGATGAAAGGATTTCACTTGGAGTTAACACTGGGTACAGGTGTGAAAGGCTTTGCTCTCTCCTGATATAAGACGTCCTGAGTGTCCTCTCCAAGTACCAAATATTTGGATGCTGGAATAACAATGACTAAAAGCAGGGGACCTGCAAGTGCCAGGCTCATACGCACACTGTCCAAGACCAGAGTCTGCAGAAACCAAGGCTTGGTGGGAGCAGTGGGCAGAGGAAGCCAGGGTGTAAATTGGAAGTTCATGCTTTGGACGAAAACTAAGTTAGTAAGTGCCTAAGACAAAAAACTTACATACTGATTTAAACAAAAAGTACGTTGCCTCTAATTGTACTTTCTCTTTGTGATGCTGTTTAAACAGGTACTTAGTATAAAATTACTAAATGCTTAAAATACCTTATAAAGTTGACTCCTTAGTTAATTCTCTCACAGAAAACCTAATTAGCTCAGTTGTGTACTAAATTTAAGAAGATCCCAGTTACACACTCTTTTTTTGTTTCTATTTATTTATTTGTTTATTTATTTTGCAGCACTGGGCATTGAGGCTAGTCCTTCCTCATTTCTTTTTATTTGTTCTGATTAGAATAAATGACATAGAATGCATTTTGACATATTGTACACAAATGGAGCACAACTTCTCATTCCTCTAGCTGTACACTGTGCAGAGTCACTCTAGTAGTAGTTACACACTCTTGGTTTATTTGATGGATCCTCAAAAGTATTAAGGTGGGCTGGGAGTTAGGGTGGTAGGGCACTTGCTTACACATCCAAGACCCTGGATTGGATTCCTAGCACAGCAAAAGAACTCCAAAACCAAACAACAAAAACTACAGAACATATCATTTTCTTAAATTAAGGATACATTTGGCATTTCCATATTTTTCAAGTCACAGTTCAATTTTAAAATAGAGGAACATGAAAGGCTTATTATTAAATAATTTGTGGTATCTAAAAATTAAGAAAACATGGTAAAGATGAAAAGGTGTAGGTATTACTGGGAGGATGGGGAGGGAACTTTCTGGAGTGATGGGACTGTTCTGTATATTTTGATGAAAGTTTGGGTCACACAAATGATGCAGCAAAAGCATACTTAACGTGTGGTTTTACATAGACTAATGGTACAGAATAGAAAACAAACCCACACTACAGCCACCTAAGATGCCAAAAACACAAATTGAAGAAAAGCCAGCAACTTTTTAATAAATGGTGCTGGGAAAACTGTTTATTCATATGTAGAAGAATGAGACTAGACTCTTTAACTCTCACCCTGCACAAAAATCCACTCAAAATGGATCAAAGACCTAGAAATTAGACCAGAAACTATGCAAGTCCAAGAAGAAAACACAGGGTCAACAACTCCAGCATATAGGCGACTTTCTCAGTAGGGCCTCTAAAGGTCAGGAAATAATGCCAAGAGTTAATAAATGGGATAGCATCAAATTAAAATGCTTCTGCACAGCAAAGAAAACAATTAGGAATGTGAAGAGAGAACCCACAGAATAGGAGAAAATCTTTGCTAGCTACTCTTCTGAGGATTAAAATCTAGAATATATAAACTTTAACTCCAAAAAATCAAATAACCCAATTAATAAATGGGCAAATGAATTAAAGATACTTCTTAAAAGAAGAAATACAAAGGGCCAATAAATATATGAAAAAATGTTCAACACCATTAACAATTAGGGAAATGCAAACCAAAACCACACTGAGATTTCATCTCATACCAGGTTAGAATGGTGGCCATAAAGAATACAAATAATAATAAACACTGGAGAGGATGTAAAGAAAAAGGAACACTGTTACACTCTTGGGAATGTAAATTAGTATAACCATTATGGAAATCAGTATGGAGTTTCCTCAAAAAACTAGGCATGGAACCACCACATGACTCAGCTATGCCACTCCTCGGTATTTATCCTGAAGAATTAAAATCATGATACTATCGTGATACATGCATACCCACGTTTATAGTAGCATAATTCACAACAGCCAAACTATGGAATCAGCCAACGTGTCATCAATGGATGAATGGATAAAGAAATGTGGTATTCACACAATGGAGTTTTATTCAGCCACAAAAAATGAAATTATGTCTTTTGCAGGAAAACGGTGGAACTAGAGACCCTTATGTTAAGCAAAATAAGTCTAACTCAGAAGGTTAAGGGTCTTACGTTTTCCCTCATGTGCAGAAGCTAGAGAGGAAAATGAAAAGAAAGATGGGGATAAATCTCATGAAAATCAAAGGGAGATCAGTAAAGGGACCAAGGGATGGGAGGTCAGGAAGGAGGGGACAAGTGCTAGGGAGTGAAATTGGCCAAACTATATTGTGTGCATGTACGAATATATAACAACATATCCCATCGGTATATATAATACATCAATTTAAAAAATGAGGGAAAAAATGTGTTTTTCATTATATGTAGATTTTATTTCACAAGATGAAAATTCTAGGCCTTAGTTAATGCTATCTGTATATGCTGAAATATTCGGGGTGAGTACACAATTTAACTTGAGATACATTAAATGAAGGGATTAATAGCTGAAAGTGGCATGAAAATTATTTTCAAATGAAAACATCTAATCAATAGCCACAGAAAGAAATTTTGCCTAAACTTAAGCTAAAGCCTTAAGGGGGGTCAGCTGTGTTGGATCCCCTTCCAAGGAGTTTCCTGACCGGGACAAGTCTGACCCTTAGTGCCTGAAATGTGAACTCAACTGTTCAGTAGCATCAAAAAGTCCCAAAGACCCCTCCAAATGTCCACTGAAGCCCTGGAATCCACCACCCTCCCCCTTTTGTTAAGGTTAAAATAGGATCAATTTCTTTCAGGCAATTTCCCCCAAAGTTACTTATCACTGACTATGTTAGATGTAAATAAACCTTGTTTCTTCTCTTGTTAATCTGTTGTCAGTTAACTTATAAGCTCCAAACCACTGGTT
Source organism: Geosciurus inauris (assembly GCA_004024805.1). NCBI lineage: Eukaryota > Metazoa > Chordata > Mammalia > Rodentia > Sciuridae > Geosciurus > Geosciurus inauris. The sequence goes on along the minus strand of PVHX01005610.1, from coordinate 85,061 downwards.
CTCCCAACACAAATAAGATGGAGTGATAGTAGGTAGAAGGATGAACAGATCAATAGAATAAAGCAAGTATAGTAAAAATGGTGGAATCCTGGTGATGCATGTATTGGTGTTCCCTGAAAAATTCTTTTGACTTTGCTCTATGTCTGAAAATATTCATAATAAAATAATGGGAAAAGTTGGCAATTAAAAACTGAATAGAAAAGTAAATGAACATGATACTTGATGGCAGCTATTTTGTGCCCAAGAAGACATAACCCAGCTGCTAAAACACTTACCTCTTAAATATGCCTATTAATGACAAACTTCAATCTAAAATGATATTGAGCATCTAATTGCAAGTGCTCATGTCTGTAATGGTCACTTCTGGTAACAAAGGTAAATCAGTGCTCACTGATCATTCTATCAAATTGCAGCCATTCCCTCCCCAGGTATTTCTTGCTTTCAGACATTCCCCAAAGTCCCTCTCAAAAATGGTCATCTGGGGGCTGGGATTGTAGTTCAGTGGTAGAGTGCTTGCCTTGCATGCATGAGGCCCTGGGTTCGATCCTCAGCACCACATACAAAGCAATAAAATACATTGTGTCCATCTACAACTAAAAAAAAAAAAAATTAAAAAAAAAAAAAAGGTCATCTGTAGCCAGGTGCGGTGGCTCATGCTTGTAATCTTAGTACTTTGGGAGGCTGAGACAGGAGAATCGTGAGTTCAAAGCCAACTTCAGCAATGGCGAGGCGCTAAGCAACTCAGTGAGACCCTGTCTCTAAATAAAACACAAAATAGGGCTGGGGATGTGGCTCAGTGGTCGAGTACCCCTGAGTTCAATCCCTGGTACCAAAAAAAAAAAGGTCATCTGAGCTCCCAAGTCACTCAGTCTATGAAAAGAGGTGTGAGTCTGCTACCTTTCATTGGGCTGTATTAGGTTCCATCCCAACAGCCTCATGGTGGACGGACCACAGCAAAGGCCTCCATTGTCTCATGCTCACTTTGTAGTGTTTCTCATGCCGACTCTGGCCTTGGCCATGTGCCTGGCTTGGGAAAGGGGCAACAGCAAATGGGACACAGCAGAAATCAACCTTTATACACTGGAGCTTGCCCTCTTGCTGCTCTTAGAACCCTACCTACCATCCCAAATTATTAACACATATTAATTATCTACTACTCCTTTAAAAGCTAGGGCTAGACTGCTGGAGAACAAGAGGACATGAAGGAGAGCCAAGGCACCTGGGCTAAAAGCCAGCCACCCCATAGTCACAGGAGTGAGCTCAGAAATAAGTCTCAGGTGCGCCAGCTGAACCTGGTCCAGATAGTAGGGCCAGCGAGCTGAGCCCAAACCAACTGCTGGGAAGCCTGTGAAGCATGTTGGTTTTTGTTGTTGGGTTGTTTTGCTTTGTTTTTTGCAGCATTGGGGACTGAACCCAGGAGAGTTCTACTACTGAACTACCCACTCAGCCCTTTTAAAAATTTTACTCTGAAACAGGGTCTTGCTAAACTGCCCAAGATGGCCTCAAACTTGTGATCCTCCTGCCTCAGCATCCCAATTGGTTGGTCTTACCAGCATTCTGCACCTGACAGAATCACACAGTTTCACACAGTTTCAACGGTAAGTTTCAGGATGGTTTATTATTTGGAAAAAGCCTATTTACACAACTCCTTGAGGCTAAACAATGCCAGAAGAAAATTCATAGAACAAAACTCTCCTCAAACCTCCTGCCCCCTGCCCCTCTTCCCCATTCATGTTAGATACCACATTTTCTGCTGCGCAAAGGAGAAACTACTAGATAAGAACATTCTCGCCAGGCGCGGTGGCTCAAGCCTGTAATCCCAGCACTTAGGGAGGCTGAGACAGAAGAATCGTGAGTTCAAAGGCAGCCTCGGCAATGGCGAGGTGCTAAGCAACTCAGTGAGACCCTGTGTCTACAAAAACACAAAACAGGGCTGGGGATGTGGCTCAGTGGTTGAGTGACTCTGAGTTCAATCTCCAGTACCAAAAAAAAAAAAACCAAAAAAACAAGAACATTCTCGGTTCCCCACCACCACCACTACTTACCAGCACTAGGACTCAGCCTCAATGGCCATCAATGCAGAAGGGCCGCATCTCCCGCCCAACCTGCCATGCTCTGCCTCTCACCATCCCCTTCGCTCACTCAGTTCTCCTTCCTTCCTGCCCCCACCTTGCCGCTCCTACTGTCTGCCTCTCACCTGCATTTCATCTTGACCTCATTAAAAATACCACCAATAACAGTACATGTTCTCTGTTGAGCTTTCACACTTCTCAATTACTACTCCTCATGTTCTCAAACTGTCTGAAAGCAATAGGTCTGTACTTGGTTTTTTGATTTCCTTCTTTAACCTTTTACCTCCCCTCCATTCCTCAACTGGATCTGGCTTCTTCCTCTTCCCCATCCCCTCAGTCCGCTTCCCCACCCTCCATTCTCTATAGCACACATTTCTGCATCCCTCACTACATCCTGGGGCATCTGGCAGGCTGGTCACTCCTTTCTTGTGATGCCTCCCTTCCCTGGATGCTGGGTCATGACCCTCCCCTCTTGCTTCCTCATGCCTCCATGTTGGATTGTTTTGGCCTTTGAAGCTCTTCCTCCTCTGCCTGGCTCTTGAATGTTGCTTTTCCTTGGGATGCCATGCCCTGCCTTCTCTCTTAGAACCTCTCTCTCTCTTTCTCTCTCTCTCTCTGTACCAAGGATTGAACCCAGGAGAGGGACACTTAACCACTGAACCACATGACATCCCCAAGCCCTTTTTTATTTTTTGGTATTGGGGATTGAATTCAGGGGCACTCAGCCACTGAGTCACATCCCCAGCCCTATTCTGTATTTTATTTAGAGACAGGGTCTCACTGAGTTGCTTAGCACCTTGCTTTTTCTGAGGCTGGCTTTGAGCTTGTGATCCTCTTATCTCAGCTTCCCAAGCCGCTGGAATTACAGGTGCAAGCCACTGTGCCCAGTCCCTCCAAGCCCTTTTTCTTGTTGAGACACAAAGTCTCACTAAGTTGACCAGGGCCTCACCAACCTGCTGAGACTGGCTTCGAAACCTGCCATCCCCCTGCCTCAGCCTCCCAAATTACTGGGATTACAGGAATGCACCACTGCACCCCTTAGCACATTGTTTTGTAAGACAATCACATCCACCATCCTGGCTTCCACTAGCACCCATGCTGCTGACACCTCAGAGTTGCATTTCCAACATGGACCTCTCTCGTGCCCAAGCCTCATGGCCAGCCATTCACAGAGAAGCCACAGTGACCTCTAGTACAAGATGTCCCAAAGCAAACTCATTATCTTCCACTCTACTCTGTTCTTCTTTCTCCGCTCCCAGGTCAAGACAGATCTTAATTCCATCAATAATGGCTTCTCCTTTTGCTCTTTTTTTCTCAGGCATGTAAATCACCAAGTAAGTCTGTCTTCTAAACTGAACACCAGTTAAATTCAATTGCTTCTGTCTGGGTTTGCAATCAGTACCTGCAGTCACCAGTATCTTATCTAGATAACTGAGGAGGCTCCTAAGTGGTTTCCCTGCTTTTTACACTGCAGTCAAAGTGGCCCTTCTAATGAGGAAATCTAAGCATGTCCTGTCGTGGACATTGTTTTATTCAGCTATGAACCTCTAGATTTAGCACACAGTACACAGGCACATAATCTATAAATGCATACAGAGAAAAACGAATAAATTGTTGAAATATCTAGTAGTCCTACACTTGAACATACAAACCAAAGATATAAATTTCACAGACTAACATTGTAAAATGTGTAAAAAGCCCAGTTTGACAACCAAACAGTAACACTAAATTTAAACAATTTATATAATCTTAGTCTTAAAATAACTTACGAAGTTTACTTCAAACTCTTGCTCTACTTCCCCTTCCACATAAAAAAAGTAATTTTCCACTTTCCAAAAAAACCAAAACAAGTCTAAACATTCAACATTTACTTACGTGCAAAGAATTGACTGGTCCTCGCGATCTACAAAACAGAGCAAAACAAAAAGAGAATGACCATTTGCCTGGTTTTATAATATTTGATATAATAAAGTTGCATTAATAGGCTATACAATATTAGCAACTCTCCTCTCAAGCTAAATTAAATCTTTTCTGTCCCAATTAGTCCTCAATCTAATCAAGTTTACTCATTATCACCTATTATGGTTCCAGCTTCTCTGGGGGTCACTAACTAACCCAACTCACCCCACACCTCTTGGCCTAGATGGCTTCAAATGCCTGATCAACCTTGATCCTGAAACCCTGCTGCATATCAAATTCAACCAAGGAGTTTTATAAAAATGTTATTTCCTGGAGCTCCAGCCTGAAGAAGTCATTCTTAGAGAGGTAGGGACTGAAAATCCCTCTTAACATCCAGTGATCTGAGGCCTGGCCAGGTGTGGAAAGCACTGCCTTTCTGGACAGCTTCAAGAATAATCATGACCAGAGATGAACCATTATTAATCTGATCTTAAAGGAGAAAAAGATATCAAACACTGAATGGAGAAGGTTGAAGGATGAACATCTATATATTCAAATATGTAACAGGGACCAACTATAACAACAGAATATACAATGATAAAATCAAACATAGTTTTACAGTTAATGTAGAAAACATTAATGTTTTAAAGTGATTCAATCATTTAAGAATTTTTCAAATGAAAAGGTGAAATTCAAGTTAACATTTAGCTCATGGACAAAATTACCAGCATAGAATGTATGATTTCTAATCACTTACAAGAATTATTATCCTATTTTACAGACAAGGGAATATTCCTCAGGAAGGAATCTTAAGTCACACAGCTACTAAGGGGCAAGGATGCTGGGACCAGAAGCCAGGCCTGTCTATCTGGAGCACCTGTGTCCTTAACATGATTGAACAAGTTTGCTGTCACTCCAAAGAAGCATTGTAGTCACAGGGCCTGGCCCAGGTAGCTGTTGTCACTCCCTATCTGAGCTTGCATTTCCTCTGGTAGATGCCATCAGGTGCCCAATAAGGATCTCACCATAGTTCTGGCATAAATAACTCATGAAAGAGAAATAGTCCATTCACTATGTCATACTCTTTTTTATATACTATTAGTAAAATAAACCAATCTATTCATATATTCTTTGTTTAAACTGAATTGAACAAAGAACATATTAATGTTCTGACTCTGAAGTTTAATTTAGTTCTACTAAATATATACTTCTTATCTTTAATTACACATAATTATACATATATATGGGATACAATGTGACACTTCAATACATGTATATAATGTGTAATGATCATCAGATCAGGGTAACTAGCATATTCATCAGAAATGATGATATTCACATTTCTCTGTATCTGGAACATTACAAATCTTGTCTACTAGCTATTCTGAAATACACAATTGTTGTCAACTATAGTTATCCTATTATGCCATAGATTGTTATCCTCCTATCCAACTGCATACCTGTATCCATTAACTATCCTCTCTATCCTTCCTCTCCCCCTAATTTAATTCCCTTTTTTGAGGGAGTAAATGAAAATCGAACCCAGGGGCACTTTATTACTGAGCTACACCCCAAGTCCTTTATTTTATTTTTTTAATTTTGAGATAGGGTCATACTAAGTTGCTGAGAGTCTTGCTAAGTTGCTGAGCTGTTCTTGAACTTGTGATCCTCCTGCCTCAGCCCCCAAGCTGTTGGGATTACAGGCATTGGCCACTGTGCCCGCTTTCCTAATATAATTCTTAATAGCTCAGAACCGCTATGTTATCCCTCCTTCTGCTTCCATAGGCAACATTCTCAGCAAAGGGTCAATATTTGCCTCCTTTATTCATTTACTTTCTCAGAGGTTCCAATTTGTTCTTCCTAGATCCTCAACCACTCAGACACCTCCTGTGGGTCCCTGCACCCTCACTTCAGTTTTATTTCTCTAGGAAACCTTCTTAGATACTCTCTCCTCATCTTTTAAGAAAAATTTGTAACTAGACAAACAATACTGCAATTGAGATTCTGCAATACTGTCTTGAGGTCCAAGACTGTCTTATTTCTTTATTCCTAGCATTATCAGCTTTAGTGGGCCCTCACTAGCTTTAATAAAGTTCTCCTGGGAGAAATCCAGTGCTGTGCCATGCTGGGCACTGGCAAGATGGTCAGAACTGCAATCTGGTGTTCTGGTTCCAACCCTGCCAGCTCTGTATCTATTAATGAGTATTTATTCTTTGCTGTTCTTCAAGTACAAAAACCATGATTTTTACCAAATCTTTGGCATAAATAACTTTCATAAGAGAAAGTACCCATGCACTATGTTGCATTCTTCATATACTATTAGTAAAATAAACCAAATCTATTCATACATTCTGTTTAAACTGAGCTGTTCAAAGATCATACTAATATTCTGACCCTGAAGTTTGAACCTTCATCTATGACTTTCGGATCCCCACACTCTCCTGGTCTGAGCAATTTCTGTAGAACTCCATTATACCAGGGTTTTGGCGGTTTTTCTGAACTAGTTTGCACATTTCAAAAACCATAAATGTCTATAGCATCACAATTCATAATAGCCAAACTATGGAACCAACCTAGATGCCCTTCAGGTAAATGGATGGAGTTAGAGAATATTATACTAAGCGAAGTAAGCCAATCCCCAAAACCAAAGGCCAAATGTTTTCTCTGATAAGTGGATGCTAATCCATAAGGGGCGGAAGTGGGGAGGGCTGGGGGAGATGGGAAGAGGAACTTTGGATTGGCCAAAGAGGAGGGAGAGGCGAGTTGGGGGCATGGGGATAGGAAAGATGGTGGAATGAGATGGTCACCATTACCCTTGGTACATGTATGACTGCACAAATGGTGTGACCTTATTTAGTGTACAACCAGAGATGTGAAAAACTGTGCTCCATTTGTGTACAATGAATCGAAGAGCATTCTGCTGTCATATATAACTGATTAGAATAAAAAATAAATAAATAAAGACACAGGGCTGGAGGTGTGGCTGAGTGATAGACCACTGGGTTCTATCTCTAGGGTTGCAAAGGGAAAAAAAAGAAATAAAAACACACGCAAAAATTAAATATCCCCCTAATTCATTCAGGACAGTTGTCTTCCTGCATCTATAATGCCACTACGTTGTCGGGGGGGGGGGGTATGTTTTTTCAGTACCAGAGATTGAACCAGGGCCTCACGCCTGCTGGACAAATGCTCTACCACTGGGCTACAACCCCAGCCCCATTATCTGAAATTTGAGACACAATTGGTCCTTAAAACCTGCTCCACACTTCATTCTCCCGTGCTGCTTGTCATTTCCACCATCACCATCACCACCAACAACAAAATACTCTCTCTTCTAGCCAACTTCAACCCATCTAGCTAACTTTGGACATTATATTCTTCATCAGTTCAGTAAGGGGGTGGGCTTAACAACCTCCAAGATTCTCTCCAACTGTGTTAATACTCCTCCCCCTCCTGCTTCAGTGAATCCTTTTCATCCTTCAAAGACCAAATGAAACACTACAACAGTTTCCAATAATCTTTGAGATCTAAAACCTTATAGATGTAATTGGACACAATCTTAAAGTGATATTTAAGGGGAAAAAGTTTACTTTCAAAAGAGCAGCTAGTCTTCTAAAGAGTACAGATTTATTTGATAGCTCAGTATTTTCCAAAGCACCTTCCAAAAATCACATGAGGAGGTACTCAAAAAAATCCATGTTGAATTAAGTCCTATTTTCAACAGTGATCTCAGCTCCTACCTTAAAAGACCAGGAAAGAGCAAATTAAGCCCAAATATTTATGCTCAGAACAGAAATCAATGCAAAGGAAAACAGAAGAAAGAAAAACAAAAATCAATAGAATAAAATGTTGATTCTTTGAGAAGATTGATATTAATTTGACCTCTAGACAAAGTGATCAAGAAAAAGGAGAAAAAGACACAAATACTAGTATCTAGAATAAGAAAAGGATTAGTGCTGATCCCACAGATATTAATAGAATAATAAAGAAATAGCAGGAACCACTTTAGGCCAAAATATTTGACAACTAAGATGAAAGGAATAATTTCTTTAAAAGATACAAATTACTGCCAGGAGTCATGCTTGTAGGTAAGAGGATCACAAGTTCCAGGCCAACCTAGAAAACATAGCGAGACCCTGTCTCAAAATTTAAAAAAATATAAAAAGGGGTGGGACTGTAACCCCGAAGTAGAGCTCCCCTGAGTTCAATCCCCAGTACAGGGGGGAGGGGATATGCAAAAAAAACCCCCAAATTGCTAAAGCTCACGCAAGAAGAAATAGTAACCTGAACTCTATCAAAGAAATCAGATCTGTAATTAAAAACCTTCCCACAAAGAAAACAGCTTCATAGCTATGAAACATTTAAGGAAAAAATAACAATGACTTTCTACAAAGTCTTCAGAAAACTGCAGAAGAAACATTTCATAACTCAAAGAGATAAGCCTTGTCTTGATGCTAAAACTGGAAAAAAAAGACATTACAATAGAAAAAAATAACATCTCTCATAAACAAAGGCACAGAAGTTCTTCCCCCTTCCCATTTTTGTGAGCCCAAACCGAGTAATGATATTTTTCTTTTTTATTGTGCATAATGATATATAATAGTGGAATCTGTTATATTCTCATGCATGCACACAACATAACAATATAATTTGGTCAATTTCATTACCTCCCTTCTCCCTCTCCTCCTCGATCCCTGTGATCCCCTGCTTCTACTACAAGTGTCCATCAGATTCCCGAACCACCCCCGCAACACACACCTTTTTTTTTTTTTTTAACTTTTTTTTCCCTCTAACTTCCACATGAGGAAAAAAACATAACCCTTGACCTTGTGAGTTTGGCTTATTTTGTGTAACAATGTTTTCAAGGTCCACCCGTATTCCTGAAAATGACATAATTTCATTCTTCTTTATGACTAAATAAAATTCCATTTTATGCGTGTGTTTATCTATCTATCTATCTATCTATCATTTCCTTTATCCATTCATCCACTGATGGACACTTAAGCTGGTTCCATGGTCTGTGGCTATTAAGAATCGTGCTGCTGGGGCTGGGATTATGGCGCAGTGGTAGCGTGCTCACCTAGCACGCATAAGGCACTGGGTTCGATCCTCAGCACCACATTAAAAAACATAAAATAAAGGTATTCTGTCACCTACAACTAAAAAATAAACATTAAAAAAAAAAAAAAGAATCGTGCTGCTATGAACATGGGCATGCATGTATCACTATAGTACACTGACTTTAATTATTTAGGATAAACTCCAAAGAGTGCTACAGCTGGGTCATATGGTGGTGGTTCCTTGCCTAGTTTTTTTGAGGAACTTCCATACTGACTTCCATAATGGTCATACTCATCTATAGTCCAAAGGCACAAAAATTCTTAACAACATGTTAGCAACTGAAATCTAGCAAGTGGTATTTATCCTGGAAACATAGGGCTAGTTTAATATCTAAAAAGCAAGCCATTTAATTCACTTTATCCACAAAGGAAGAAAAACCAGGGGTTCACTAAGTAGATGTAGATGCTGACAAAACGGAACACCCATTCATGATTTTAAACAAAACAAAACTCAGCAAACAAGGACTACAGGGGAACTTCAACCCATTGAAGGGTATCTTAAAACAAAACAAAACAAAATCCAAAGAACTACAATTAATATCATCTTTAATGGTGAAAAACTGTGTGTTGTACCTCTAAGATTAGGACCTAAGTAAAGGTGTCTATTCTCAACACTCCTATTTGACATAGCCAAACAAGGAAAGAAATTAAAGGCACAGATTTGGAAGGAGAATAATAGGATAACAATGAACAATGTATCTATTTGAGGAGGAATGAGTGTCTAGACAGAAAATTGCAAAAAATCCACAAAAAGAAAAACAACAACAAAAAACCAACCCCCCCCCCAAATCAACATACATTTAAAAAATTCTACTTCTATATATTTATAGTGAACTACTGGAAATTTAAATTTCAAAAGTTCCATTTAAAACTAAAAAACATACAATATTTAATTATACTAAGTATATGCTATACTTATTAATCCAACAAAACGTACGCATATATGCTAAAAATAATTAGAAGAACATGAAAGAAATAAAAGGAGATCTGTATACATAGACAAACCATATTCATGAATTGGGGGATTCAATATTGTTGTCAATTCTGCCCCAATAGATCTATAGATTCAAAGCAATCCAATCAAAATGTCAGCAGGATTTTTGGAGGGAGAAATTGACAAGCTGACTTCTAAAATTTGTATGTAAGAAAAGACAAGGAGGAACTAAAATAGACAAAACAATTTTTAAAAAGAACAATAATGGAAGACTCACACTATCTGATTTCAAGATTTACTACAAAGCTATTGTTATGCCAAGCAGTGTAATACTGATAAAAGACATACAGATCAAAGGAATACAGAGTCCTAGAATAGACTTCTGGTAGTTTTCAAAAAAGGTACAAAGGCAGTTCATTGGAAAAATAAATAATGTTCTCAACAAACAGTTATAGAACAATTGGCTAGTCATATATGCAAAAAACTCAACCTCAATTTATACCATCCACATACATACAAAACTTAACTCAAAATTGATCACAAACTGGAGGAAAAAACTGAAAATCACTTATGTAATAAATGACACATATCTGGGAAGAACAAGAATTGTCAAAACTGAATAAGAAAATAAACTACCCAATTTTTTTTAAAAAAAGCTCAAAAGAGATAGATACCGCCAAAGATAGAGATGCCAAAGAAGCACATCAAAAGATGCATTAAGGAAATGCAATTTAAAAACACAAAAAGAAACCACAACAGAACTATTCAGATTCACTACAATTTAACTGACAATACCAAATGCTAACAAGGATTTGAACAACTGGAACCCATCCATCCTTTGCTGGTAGGAATGCAAATTGGCACAGCTACTGTGGAAAACAAGTTTGGTAATTTCTTACAAATTTAAAATAAACCTACCATATGACCCAGTGATCCTATGTCTAGGTATAAAACCAGGTAAAACGAAAACTTTATATCCATACAATCTAATTAATTGCCAAAACATGTAAAGAATCAAAATATACTTCAGATGGTGAATGAATGAACTATAAATATGCAACTCAATATTTTAAAAATGAGTGGTGAATAATCTCAACTACAGTATGCTAATGTGATGCCACACTCAAAAGGCTAACTTGTGACATTCAGGAAATGCCAGAGCTGTAGTGTTTATTCCTAGCATTTATTAATTTGGGGCTATAGTAAAGAATAATTTAGGAATATCTAAGAAAACTACTGATTTTTGTACATTTTAAACCATTGCCCTATGAAATCAGCTTCACCCTCTCTCTAATCCTTTTATTCTCCATGTCCTTACCATTTCCCAGTGATAAATGATAAATGAAGATATCATTTATCACTACTCAATACTATCTTTTTTTAAATTGGTGCAGCTATAATTACAGTGGGATTCATTATCAATACTGTCTTTGTTTCCCCAAAGAAATAGAAGTTTCCTAACAGTGTCAGTAAAAGGGTTTTATCACATTTTAGCTTCACAGGGTGAAGAGTGATCTTTCCTGTTGTCTATATTATTTCTATATTAAAAGATCCAATCCGTAGGTCTAGGATGACTACAATTTTTTTTATAAAATATTCCTTTTCCTTTTGTTTCTGCTTTTGCTTTTAAGTTTACTTTAGGTAAGTTTTCTTTATATATGCAAGTAGCTAAGGTATGTGTCCATCCTTAATCTTTTATTATTTTGCTACTTTAAGATGTCTTTCTTGTAAATGGCATAGGATTGTATAGGATGTCTCTTTTTTTTTTTTCTTTTTTTGGTACCAGGGATTGAACTCAGGAGTACTCAACCACTGAGCCACATCCCCAGCCCAATTTTGTGTTTTATGTAGAGACAGGGTCTCACTGAGTTGCTTAGTGCCTCGCCATTGCTGAGGCTGGCTTTGAACTCGCGATTCTCCTGTCTCAGCCTTCCTAAGTGCTGGGATTACAGGCTTGCACCACTGCGCCCGCCCATGTCTCTTATTAATAGGGTGTTAAAAGCACTTAACATCTGTTGGTGTCTCTGCTGTACCTGGTGTCATGGTTACTGCCTTTCTCAAGCATTCCTTGGTGTTTCTTTCTGGGGAAAGCTGTTTTCCTTGCTTTTATTTTTCCTAGTGTAGAAACTTGTATTCAGTTTCACAACTAAAAAAAAACCAAAAACTATGTTTTCATCTATATATACCTTTTGTTACATATCAATCCTATTCTTAAGATGCTTATTCTTAAAAGAGAGCAGAATGCAGGCCTATCACACTAAAGGAGTGTACCAGCCTCTTTTCAACATGGCTGCTCGGCACCCACTACTTGGAGGAGCCATCCTTTAATTCATCACTGACTGATAAAATAATTGGCTGTTTCCAGTGTTTCTCAGGAAGCTATTAGAGATTATCCTTCATCCAAAATAATGGCATCTGAGATTTATAAATTAAAAAATATAACCAAGGAACAAAAGAAAATGAATTTTTAGGGATAGGTGAAGGCAAGTCCAAACAGCAACAAGCACAGACTGCAGGAGGGCAAACGGTTCTGGGAGGTGTCTCAAAGCAAAGACAGACTGAGAAATTATGTGATGTGCTTCTGTGCATTGGAAGAAGGCATGTAGTTCTGTCAAATTAATGTAGTTAATTACAAAACAATCCTGTTCCCCAAGTGAGAAAATTACTAATCCCAGGGAGAATAGCAGATTATCTAAGAAAGGAAATGTGATCATAGGACAAATAATTTGAAAACTCACTACTAAAATGCAAAGACATTGATTTAACTTCTATCAGGAAGATAAAGGGGGATGGTTTAGATAAATTAAAACCTCTTCTTTCAGCTGGGTGCAGTGGCGCACACCTGTAATCCCAGCACTCTGGGATGCTGAGACTGGAGAATCGCGAGTTCAAAGCCAGCCTCAGCAACAGCGAGGTGCCTAAGCAACTCAGTGAGATCCTGTCTCTACATAAAACACAAAATAGGGCTGGAGATGTGGCTCAGTGGTCGAGTGCCCCTGAGTGCAATCTCTGGCACAAAAACAAACAAAAAACCCCTCTTCTTTCATATTAGGAGCCTGCAGACAAAAAGAATGGCATAAACTTATAACTTACAAATATGTACATAAAGAATAATAAATAGAGAAAATGTGATTTCCTCTAAAGAGAGAATCCAGAATAGGCAGGGGTAGAACAGGCATCTCCTGTTTTTTTCAGTAAGATAGTAAGCCTTACTCTACTGTGTATTCATTGTTTCTTAAAAGTACCTTCATATATCACTTAATAAAAAGTAAAAAGTAATTTAAAAACCCAAATTTCTTTGACAAATTCTGATCTCGATGCTATATATTCCTCATTGTCTAGTGGTCGTAATCTATTTAGATACCACAGGAATCATTTTAAGATGAGACAGACTTCACCTCTAAAACTGTTTGGGCCTCAAGTCTAGATGTTAAAGGTAGATCTTCAACAATCTCATCAAGTTCTCTAAAGGGCACAGTTCTGGTTAAGTTTATTTCTAATCAATTTTGTCTGTTTGTGGTGTTATATAACCTTTATTGTTCCTGGTGGTTCTGTCCTTGGTCACACTAGCCAGATATTTGTCTATTTTATGGTTTTTTCATGGAACCAGCTCTCAGCTGTACTAATGGTTCTCTTTAGGTATGCACTTTGTTCCAATCTATTAATGTCTTTCCATGTTTTCCCTTTTTGTTTTGGTTCATTTTATTGCTGTACTTTCAAAGAACATTTTTTTTTATTGTGAAAGGTCACACAGAAAAGTTCACAAGATAATATGCCACTCAATAAATTATCATAAAGTTGTCTTTTATCTACCTTGCAGAGTAAATGGCCTTATTCTTCTATCACTTTTTGTTTACTAATAAGAACACTGTAACTATGAATTGTTTCTTAAAGTGACTTTTGCCACAACTAAATGTCTTTAATGTGTTATTTTGTTGTGGTTAATTTCTAAATAAGCTATTATGTAAGTTTTGATTTCCTCTTTTATCAAAAAGCCATACAGATGAATGATTAATAGCAAAACCAGCAAGAACTCATTAAATACTCCCACAAAAATGAACCCACTTGGAAATCTTTTGATTGTTAATATTTTATTTATTATAGTGTGGTCAAAGTAACTAAGACTTATTTGTGGCCTACTATAGAATTTTTACCAAGTTTGCAAATGGTGCTCTCTGCTTGACAGGCAGTAGTACTATACATACGTTTTTCAATACAAACTTGCTAAATTGTGGTAAATTTAAATTACGTTTTATATTCTTTCCCACCCCCTACTTAATATGTCAAATTCTGAAAGAAATACATTACAACTCCCTCTATAATCTTGGTCACATTCTCCTTGCATTTCCAATAGCTATTGGTTTAAATATTTGATGCAGTGACAATGGCGTATATATAAGTATCATCTGTCTCTCCTAGGCAACCACGTCATACTATTCTACCGCCAATCTCTTCTCCTTTCTAATTCTCAACTGAAACCTTGCTCTAACCCTGAGAAAACAGCAGCATTTTCACAAGTTGTTGCCACTAATCATACCTATCCACCTGCAGACATTGTTCCAAGATCTGGCTGTGAAAGGAAGGAGGAAATAACTTATCTTTTAGGCACAGGCAACAACTTTCTCAATAGAACCCCTAAAGCTCAGGAAATAATGCCAGGAGTTAATAAATGGGACAGCATCAAATTAAAAAGCTTCTGCACAGCAAAGAAAACAATTAGGAATGTACCAAGAGAACATACAGAATGGGAGAAATTCTTTACTAGCTACTATTCTGACAGAGGATTAAAATCTTGACTATATAAAGAACCCAAACTTTAAACTAAAAAAAAAATCAAATAACCCAATTAATAAAAAGGCAAATGAATTAATAGGCACTTCTCAAAAAAAAGGAAGACAAATGGCCAAGAAATGCATGAAAAAAATGTCCAACATCATTAGCAATTAGGGAAATGCAAATCAAAACTACACTGAAGCCCAGCATGGAAGTGCGTATCTGTAACCCCAGCACTTAGGGAGGCTGAGACAGGAGAATCACGAGTTCAAAGCCAGCCTCCGCAATGGTGAGGTGCTAAGCAACTCAGTGAGACCCTGTCTCTAAATAAAACACAAAATAGAGCTGGGGATGTGGCTCAGTGGTCAAGTACCCCTGAGTTCAATCCCCGGTACCAAAAAAACAAAAACAAAAACAAAACTACACTGAGATTTCATCTCACATCCATCAGAGGGGCAGTCATCAAGAATGCAAATAAAAATAAATGCTAGAGGGGATAAGGACAAAAAGGGACACTTTTACACTATTGGTGGGACTGTAAATTAGTACAACCACTATGAAAATCAGTATGGAGGCCCCCCAAAAGACTAGGCATGGAACCACTATATGACCCAGCTATACCATGTCTCAGTATTTACTCTGAATTAAAGTCATCATACTACAGTGATACATGCATACCCATGTTTATAGCAGCACAATTCACAATAGCCAAACTATGGAATCAGCCAAGGTGTCCTTCAATGGATGAAGGGATAAAGAAAATGTGGTATATATACACAAAGGAGTTTTATTCAGCCACAAAGAAAAATGAAATTATGCCTTTTGCAAGAAAACAGATGGAACTAGAGATCATCATGTTAAGCTAACTAAGTCAAACTCAGAAGGTTAAAGGTCACATGTTTTCTCTCATTTGCAGAAGCTAGAGAGGAAAAAGGAAAAGGAAGGTGAGGGTGGATGTCCTAAAAATCAAAGGGAGATCACTAGAGGAAAGGGACCTAGGGGTGGAAGGTAGGGAGGGGGGAAATGCTGGGGAGTGGCATTGTCCAAATTATATTGGTATATTGTGTGCACATATGAATATGCAATAATAAATTTCATCAATATGTACAATTATAACGCACCAATAAAAAATGTGGGGAAAAAAGACTAATAATTTTAATGCTGATGTTAGGTGTCCATAAAGAGAGAGGCAGATACAGTCATATCTAATAACTATCAGCACTGTGAGATTCCCAAGAAGTTTGGGAGAGATGTAATCAACATCAGAGGTGAAGGAGTTGGTAAGAGTGGCCTTGCATAGGTCTCTATTTGATTAGTTCTTGCTGGTTTTGCTATTAATTATTCATCTGTATGGATTTTTGGTGAAAAGGCAAATCAAAACTTATGTAACGGATTCTTTAGACATTAACCACAACAAAATAACACATAAAAAATTGAGTTGTGGCAAAAATCACTTTAAGAGTGGCCTTGGATAGGAGTGGACAGGAGCAGATGGTCTGTAAATATGGTTTGGAAAGCTGCAGCAGTTCCCCACTGGTGGCTTCTAATTTCTCTGTGGAATGGGAAACAAGTCACCAGCTAGGTAGTGAGAGGCGTGTGGGGACCCAGAGATCTCAAGTATGCAGAGGTCTGAAATAGTCATTATGGAGAGCGGGACAATTGTCTCAGTAGGGAAACAGGGTACAACTGACAAGTCATGTTATGAGTGGAATCAGGGATCATGTCATGAAATTACAGCAGTAACGATCTGGTTGATTAGGTGAATGTAATTCCAGAAGCACCCGCAACCCAAGCATGCATTAAAAGAGAGAAACACCTTAATTCATCTGGCATGAAAATTCTGTCAAACGGGTATAACAGAAGAACAGGACAAGGGGGATTAGGATATGGACAGAGATTGTTGAAATTGTAAGATATGAATCTAAACTAAATGAGGAAGAAAGTGAAAGGATAATGTTAAAATATAGGGAGAAAGTAGAACAACTGATTAATGGGGGACCCACATGGGGGCAAAGCATGCACTCAGGGGAGTTCTTCACTGGACCATAAATATGGAAGGACATTGTAATAGAATTTCTAAAACATATCTGAAAAATAAGGTAAGGGCAAAAGATGATAAAGTCTACAGCATCACCATAGAAATTGGTGGCGTGAGAAAAGAAGATTAAGGATCTAAGAGATCAAGAGATTGGATTAGTTATAAAAAACTATGAAGTAACACAGGTATGCCAAGGCTTGAAGCAGAGAGAAAATGATGTGTCAGGAGCCAGTGTCATCAAGAAGAGGAGCCAAGAATAAAGTTGAGGGTGATGAGGGCAGGTGGAAAGGCAGAGCTTTTCCAAGGAAGCAAAGGAGAAAAGGTTTAGCAGTAAGTAAAGACACAACCCCCATCTCCCCTAGAATTTGAGTGATGGGGCAGTTTTTACTAAGGATGCTCAAACTGCATCCTCAGGGAAAAGTCAAGTCTCACTCAGTTAAAGGATAAAGAAAAAACATTCAGGGCCGGGATTGTGGCTCAGTGGTAGAGCACTTGCCTGGCATGTGAGAGGCACTGGGTTCGATTCTTAGTACCGCATATAAATAAATAAATAAAATAAAGGTCCATTGACAACTAAAGAATAAATAAAAATAAAAGGAAAAACATTCAATGAAGACACTGAACGAACGTACAGGTAAGTTTTTACATTTGAGACTATGAGTACCTAAGGCAAGAACAAATATAATAAATAAAATGAGCATAACAGAAATGCAAATGTGACTGGGAAACAAAACAGAGCAAAAAGATGTTGAATTTCATTCAAGACTCCAATAAGATGGTAGGCTCTCAAGTTTTAAATATGGTGGCCTATTGTGTCACCACAGTGGGTAGCACTGCTGGTGCCTCGTACTGATGGAAGCTAGCTAGGGTGGAAAGCTTTGGAAAGGCATCAGGAGCAAAGCAGATGAACCATGTGAGGTAAGCCTGGACTGTGAGCAGTCTCAGGTGACCTTCAGTGATTATGTATAGGGCAGAGGCCTCGGTGTTACTATGTTCAGTTTCTAACATGCGAGACCACAAATGAGCAGTCTGATACCAACGATTGCCTTTCCATGTGGATCACTTTATTCTGACTACCTGCCAAGCTATGTAAGACTAGGCACACATGACTTCTTTTCAATATTCCTGTCTGGGGCTGGGATTGTAGCTCAGCGGTAGAGCGCTTGCCTCACATGCGTGAGGCCCTGGGTTCGATCCTCAGCACCACATACAAAGCAATAAAATAAAGACATTGTGTCCATCTACAGCTAAAAAAATATTTAAAAAAAAAATTCCTGTCTGGCCCTTTTCAATCTGAAGACCTGAGTCTATTTTTCAGCCCAAGTGAACTTTTTAAAAAAATATCACTTCTTTGATAGAATCTGAGAGTCCACATCTACACCCATTATTCTTTCTCTCAAATTCCATCAGTTTCTTTTTGTTGTGCATTCTAGTCTTCTGATTTGTTGCTTTTGTTTCCAACTGGGCCCATTCTGTTGTTTCATGCTTTGACTGTGTGGTTTTTTGCAGTCAAGTTTATGTCTAAGAACTCTACTTCCATTTATTCATTCAACAAATACTTACTGAGCAACTACCATGCCCTAAGCATACTCTGCATTTTCTTGGTATTATATCCCTTAGAATCCAAACTTAGGAAAAAAATTAAGCTCTTTTGTTTTGTTCCCCACTCCCCTTGAGGAGGGGTATTGCATTAAAAACAAACCTTTCAATATTTTTATCAACACACTTGAAGATATGGGATGCATGCCCCAAATGTGTATATGACAACTGGCAGAGATGATAAATATTTGATAGAAGGAAACAGAATCTTGAAAAGATCCTGACAAGTTGAATAAGGAACTGAATTTAACATAATCATTGAGAGGGGCCATGTGCCCTAAATTCTCCACATGGGCCCCTCTCAAGCAGTTGATCCTTTTTATAGGTCCAGAGACACTGGGTCATTCACTCACATTGGTAAATGAAGGTCTACTTGGTTGGCACTGGAGGCTGGTGTGGGCTTCTTCTGCAACCACAAGTGCTACTAGTGGACTCCCCTAGCAGGTACCCCACCCTATTGTGTTCTGTGGAACACATCAGCAGGCAACCCCTTCCTGATACAATAGAAAATAAGGGGTTTTTGTTTTGTTTCCTTACTTTCTGTACCTGTATTTTCCTTTTTTTTTTTTTTTTTTGGTGGTACTGGGAATTGAACTGAGGGCCTCCTACATGCTAGACAAGTCTTCTACCACTGAGCTACCACCTCAGCCCTTTTAAAAATTTTTTTATTTTGAGATAGGATCTTGCTAAGTCACCTAAGTTGGCCTTGAACTTTCAATTCTTCCACCTCAGCTTATTGAGTAGCTGGTATTACAATTATGTACCACCACACTGGGCAAACTTTTAAATTTTTCTGTACTCAACTAATTCAGCTTAACTGTCACATGGAAGTTTATTATTTCATCTTATTATTAAGATGAAAGTATGTTACTTGCCTCGTTTTAAATCCTAGCTCACAATTTTGACCATCTAAATTTTCTTAGTCAAGTTGTTTACTTTCTGTATGCCTCAGGAAAATAAGGATAGTATTTTTATTTATTTTACATGGTTGTCATTGTACATTAAGTAATACAAATAAATACACATATATACACAATGTATGTTACTATGCCTGGTTTATAATCATTTCCAATAAATGTTAATCCTAGCATTAATAATGATATTAATAGTAACATGACATGCCACTGGCCACATCTTCCTTGTATCTTCCCCATTCTGTACATAACCGGCTGGTGTGCCAACCCTGTAATAGGATATAACAATTTATCCTTACTAACTATTGTTGGATTCAATTCCCCATGAACCTGACAAAGGATTTTTAAAAATCCGTTCCTTTTCATCAAATGTATTTATTATCCTCACCAGTTTCATGTTGCCCACAAATTTCTTAGGGAGGCAACTCCCCATCTTCAAGTATATTGATAAAAATGTTGAAAAGCGCACACGCCCTGTAGTGCACATCCTGACACACGGAGCCAGCCTCACTCACTCCCTGGCAGCTCAAAGGCGAGAGCTCATGGAGCTGCGAGGGTAGGGCGAGAGACCATGGAACGAATGACATGACAAGTTCTATGGTCCATTAACACTGTCTACTGTGTGTCCTTTTTTTCCTAGTATGCCCAAAATAATGCAGCAAATATACTTGTGTTGTTCTTTTTTTTTGGTACTGGGGATTGAACTCAGGGGCATTCGACCACTGAGCCACATCCTCAGCCCTATTTTGTGTTTTATGTAGAGACAGGGTCTCACTGAGTTGCTTAGCACCTCGCCGTTGCTGAGGCTGGCTTTGAACTCGCGATTCTCCTGTCTCAGCCTCCCAAAGTGCTGGGATTACAGGCGTGTGACACTGTACCCGGCTGTGTTGTTCTTATACTGTTCTCTTAACATTAGATTTTAGAAATTTTCCTGGAATGTGTATGAAGCTCAGAGGTCTAGAATTTCTTTCCATTTAGAAAAAAATCAGAATGATGTGTGAGAGCCTGCCCCAGCCTTCTGGGAACTCCCTTCTCCATCATACTTCAAAGAGCAGCAGCTGGCAACCTCACTTGTGAGAATGTGTGTGTTTAGATGAGGGACCCAGGCTGACTCAGTAAGTAGAGGAGGGCACTTTCCCCAGCTTCTTCTCACTGATAAGGCATTCTGTTACATTCTGGCTTTCCAAAAACATCCTTCCATAAGCCATTTTGTCTAAAGCCACAGGCTTTTCAATTTATATTTCATCCTACCCCAAAAAAGAACAATTGACATCAACCAATCCAAAACTTCTTTTAACTTTTATTGTCTATTTTTACATTCTTTTAAATCACAAATAATACTTTGTGATCTTATTTTACCCAATAAAGCATCCACCTTTCCTACTGTTCTTCCTATTGGCTTTATTTTATTTTCTGCAGTGCTGGGGATGAAACCCACGGCCTCACACATGCTAGGCAAGTGCTCTACCACTGAGCTACACCTCCAGTTCCATCCTACTGGTTTTAAAATCTAATATAACACAGCATTAATTACACTGGCTTGTGGTGGGGATCAAATTATGTAACAACTAAATGCTTTTTAATATTGAAATTTACATGAAGTATTGTTTTGAAGCAACATACATCCCAGCTTCCTACAGAAAATGGCCACAGTGTGTGTTATATAGAACTTGTAATTTTTCTACAACATTACTTTAAATTTTTCCTTTAAAAGAAAATTAAAACCTTTTGTAGACTAGATTGAGACATGAAAAAACACTAAATTATATTTGGGAAATTCTGGACATTTCTTACTCTAATATTTCCAATTACCTTGAAGCATGCATCTGTAAGCAGATTCAGATATAGCATAGATGTGTGGTGGCATCTCATGACGTTTCTTCCCTCTGTACATTTCAATAATATTCTCAGAGTAAATTGGAAGGTTCTTGTAAGGATTTATGACTACACAGAAGAGTCCAGAGTAAGTCTAGAATAAAAATAAAATACAGTGTTAAAAAATAAATAGGAAGCAAAACAAAACAAAACCCTGCATGTTAGTCAAGGTCCAGTCTGGAGACAGAAACAACATAGTAATTTAAATTCTTGGAAGTATACAAGTTATGGAAAGCTCACCAATGTTCTTTCAGATTCCACATTGCAACTAATCTTTGAGAAAATATAATTTGTCAAGTTTGGCTATAAAACCAAAGAAGCATATTCACAATTATCTGAAAAAGCCATTAAAGTACTCCTCTTTTTTCCAAACAAGTATCTGTGGAAGGCAGGATTTTCTTCAAAGGCTTCAACCAAAACGGCTTATTACATAAACTGAATGCAGAAGCAGATATGAGAATACAGCTGTCTTTTGTTAAGATATTAAAGAGATACACAAAAACACAAGTTTTTGCTTCTCTGATTTTTTTTGAAAATGCAGTTTTTCATGAAAAAATATGTAGGCTAATTCATCAGGGGTTTACTATTATTACTTTAAATACAATGTTAAACATTTAAAATTTTGTTTTAATTTCTAACATGATAAATATCAGTAAATATAAACCATATAAAACCAAAGCTCTTTGGAGTCCTCAAAAAATTTAAAGAATAGTTGGTTTAGAAGATACAAACATATCCTGATCACACAATAGTCTTTATTTAGAATGTACATTATGAACACTTATGACTTTTGGGTGTTTCAAATTTTTATAGACTGATTTTTGAGAATATTCTACAATAACTGACTCTCAGAACTATGGAAAAAAAAGAACAGTGGAAACTGCTACCAGATGCTCTGGCCCTCTGCAAGACCGAAGGTGTTTGGAAAGGACACTCAGACGCATAAGAAACAGACCTTTTATTGAAGGTGATTTGGTTAGGCCAACATCTAACAGGGAGAGGACACTACAAAAGGCTAGAGGACTGGGACTGTTTGGCTGGCCAGCTTCCCCAGGGAACACTAAGGGGATTCTAACTAACAGCTGTGTTCATAAGGCTAAAACCTTTGGCAATTGCCACCAGAAAACTCTCTGGAGACCACTCTATTTTGAATACTGCAGTTAGTTACTAACGCTAAAACAAGAGAAGGAGAGCCTGCCAAAAAATTCAAGTGACCAGAATCATCTCTTGGCTGTTCTCCTGGTATCTTTCCTTAACTCACCACTGAGGGCTGAGGTGGAATGAATGCACTTCCCTTCTAGATTAGAGGCCTAGAAGGGGACAAAAGGCAAAGGATGCCTGGTCTGAGGTCACTTATTTGCACTGTTGGCTAATGCCTTACATCTGAGTAGACAGATGGAAAATCCACCCCCTGCCCCCACCCCTGCTTGTTTGTCTCACGCCAGACTTATGACTTCCCCCTCCTTTGTTGACCACTCAGATTTTAAGACCCTTGGCCTTCTTGTACCCATGTATACACCTCAGACAACCTTGGCTAGCTCCTCCCCTACCATCTTGCACTTTCTCTCAGTGAAGTCCATATGACAAAGAGGCAATAAGAGATGATGAAGATAGACTTTCACAGCAATAGCATAGCTATTGTACGGTGGTAAAAACAGCAATTGTGTAATAGATATCTCGCAAAGTTAGAAGAAAGGATTTTGAATGTTTTTGCCACAAAGAAGTGATAAATGGTTGAGACAGGTATGATTAGTCTAATTATACAATGTATATACGTATTGAAATATCACATAGTACCCCATTAATATGTACAATTTTTGTGTTTCAATGTCAATTAAAAATAAATTTTATTTAAAAAATACAGGTGAGAAAAGCAGGAAGAGCAACCTCAATATTTTTTAGAGTTTAATTTATATATAGTAAAATTAACGTCATAACCATACATTAATAATATTTTAAACATACGATTTGAATTTTTCATTAAAAATTAAATTATAGTCCATCATGAAGCTACAGATGCTCCACTTCGCTTTTATTACAAATAACTACAGACAAAAAACAAAAGAATAAAAAATAAAAAAAGGCCAGGCACAGTGGCACATGACCATAATTCCAGCAACTCAGGAGGCTGAAGCAAGAGGATCACAAATTAGAGACCAGCCTGGATAACTTGGTGAGACCCTGTCTGAAAATAAAAAATAAAAAGGACTGAAAATGTGGTGGTAAAGTGCCCCTGGGTTCAATCCCCAGTACCAAAATAAAAAAAAATAAATTTAAAAGTTGAAAAATTTTTAAATTTAAACTTAAAAAAAGAAAAAAAAGAAAAACAAACTCTGAGAAAGTTAAAATGCACAAATTCAGTTTAACATTTCATAAGAACAGCATATAATGATGACATGTTTAATCAGAAATAATTCCAACATGTGTGTCTACCATGTGTTAGGAGGCACTTTTCTGAAGACTAGGATTACAAAGATGAGTAAGTCTTACAAATATGAGTAAGTCATCAACAAAGAAGAGGTTAAATAATCACCAGTATCCTATGCTTGCCAAGGAAGAGCAGGAACAAATGCTCAAGTGGAAATTTTATTAAAGTACTTAAAAAGCTAACTTCCACCTACAAGGAAAATTAGCTCAAATATCAGGCTCTTGCATAAACTGATCCTTACACTGATACTGTACCCTTCTATCTTTCCCCAGGTGCATGGTAACAGAGCAATATGCTGTTAAAATAACTTCTCTGGAGATCTTTAAGTTTGAATTAAACATCATTAAGTATCTGAACACACACACACAAGATACTGAGCACCCTTGAGACATATAAACTCTAGGCATGAGGACAACAGATACCCACTAAACAAACCAGTCACAATACAAAGCAGCAAAATGGGAAAGAGAAAGATGAACAGGTTCTATAAATAGAGGAGAAACCTCTGAGGCAGAACATACAACACACCCCAAGCACTGAATGGCCCTAACTATCCTGCTAGAAACTATAAAACTGTGCACAAATTTCAGGCCCAGATGGTCTTTGATGTTCTTTTAAAAGACTATTAGATCCAAAAGAGGGGTAAGGAATTCCCATTAAAACAGTAAGAAGACTCCTACGGTGACAGGATATAGCGAATGCAGGGCAAGAAGACCAGGCTAGCTGAAAATAGTCTACGCCATGGAATGAGAGAACAGCCTAGAAAATCACACTGAACAATTGAGATTTTGTCCTCAACAGGTGATGAGGTATCAGAGGTTCAGGAAAGAAGAATGACTAGAGGCAAGAGGCACTTTAGACCAAGTGTAAATCTGGAAGCCATATGCAAAGTGGATCAAAGGAGCAACAGGTGAGAAGTAGGCAGAAAGTGGAGACTGCGCAACAGCCTGGCACGAGCCGGGCCGCGGGGCCGGATAAGAGAAAAACTGGGGAGGGATGAGCCATGGAGAAGCTGGATGCAGACTTAACCTGGACTGTTCACACTCAGAAAGTCTCAACAGAAAAGCCATTTAAAGACCCAAGTCAAGGAGGACTCTAAAGTTTTTAAGCCTGAGAGACTGGAAAAGTTACTGATTGAAGAGAAAGATAATGTGCTTTATGGGAAAAGTAATGAATCCCCTTTTAACATATTGGGTTTGTAGTATGGCAGGTGACCTTGGTAGGATACCTACTGAGCAGCTTGAAATATTGCTTGCTTTGCCAGAGACCTGGGAAAATCCTAAGAACTGCAGAGAGCTGAGGGAGAAATTTATATAATAACACTACTGCATACTTTACATAAGGGAGACACACAAAAATATTTGCACATACAAAGTTTGTAACTTCTCAAATACATAGTGCTGCTTTAGGAATCCAGGCTTTGACGGGAATGCCCACCCTCCTTTATCTGCTACTAATAGGAAATGGTACTCATCCTCTAAGTACGAGCTCTCTGATTAAGAAAGGAGGGATACATAAAGGCACTGTTTCATAGAATCAAGGAATTCCAAGAACCATGAAATGGAAGCAGGTTAAGAGTCAATGTCAGGGAGTAGGGATAGTACAGTCTCCTACTAGAACAGGGCACTGACCTGGGAACATCACATAATCCTATACCCCGATTGTAGCTCTCTTAAGAAATCATCCCACTGCCCAAAAGTAAAGCAAGGAAGGAAAGAATATATTGACCCATATCATCTGCAAACACTGCAGCTGGATAAAATTCAAGTATATCAAAAACAACAATGGCAATCAGACATTAAACAAAACCACATAAAAAGGAAAAGATAATCATCCAGAGAATTTGAAGAAAGAACTTATTAGCTATGGAAATTATCTACAAAATAAGCTAAAATAAAATTTTAGGAAATAGATTTACATCTGCAACAGAATATAGTGTCACATATTGGAAGAGAAATACAAAGGAAATAAAGGTGACAAGAGCAAGAAAAGACTAAGAGAATGGAAATCAAATGGTGAGAGTAGACGCCATTTATTCTGGGAGAGCATCCTCTTTACAGAAAAAGGAACAAAAGTTAAAATAATAAAAGAAAAAGAAGTTACAAAGGTAAAACCAATTAACAATAATACGTAGAGGACAGCTGAATACAGATGGCAGAGGAAAGATACCGAAAATGTTATTACTCCTTTGGGGAACAAAAACAACAACAACAACAACAAATGCACTTGAAGAAAACTGTATGGGAGGGAAATACATAGTAAAAAACAAGCTAATTAAGGCAGGTGGTATACTCTCACCATTTTTAGTCCCTAAAAAAACAATGCTCATCACTAACTTCTTAAATTCTTGGGTGACTGGCAGAAGAGGACCCTCTAATGAATGAACCTAAGGATGGCACAACCTAAATGGAGTCACTTCAGACTCACTGATCAATCTCAGCATCATAAAGTGAGAGACAGCTTGACATCGTGTCTCCTAATCCAAAACTGTTTAAGGATCTGGATCCAATGACTAGACTATAGCAAGTACCATGGGAATGTGACCCACAAAATCCAGAATTGGGAAGTTCTACAATTGATTCCGTTTCTTCAAGTGAAAAAATAGGGAGGGGAAACACAACAGATTGGAAGAGACACAATGATCAATTACAACATATCTACCTTCTCTGCATCCTGAATTGAACAGGCCAACTATTTATGAGATGTTTATGATGTAAGGGAAATTTGAAAAGTGACTGAAATGTTTGATGATACGGAATTACTGTTACTTGTTTTTTAGACAAATGATAGTTACAAATCCTAAAACCTGTTGCTGGGGAGCAAGAGGCTAAGCAGAGCTTTTAGCAGCATGCAAATCTAAGAAAACAAACATTAAAGACTTCTGCTCACTGGGAGAAGGTACTCACTGGGGCTGGGAAACACCTCAAACCTTGGGACACTGATAGCTACCCCCTAAGAATTAAGACTGTAGCCCTCACAGTCTGAGGCACATCTTGAAAGGACGTCAACCCCTGATTAAACTATCTGACCTAGTTCCCCTCACCCAACTGCCAACCCAAAGCAAAACTCCAGAATACACTTGATGACATCCACAGCCCCAAATTATCCTCACAATTTCTTATACACATTAACCAGGCATACAATGGAATAAGCTATGACTAAAATCCAATATAATATCTGGATCCCTTGTGAGTCTATTTTTATTGACTCGAATTATTATCTGGAATGTTAATATGTCCCAGTAATTAAAAGACATGGTAGAGAATTCTGGTGGAGAATTGGAAACTAAAGAAAATCTAAATGAAAATTCTAAAATGGAAAAAAGCAGGAACTAAAATAAAGAATTCAACGGACGTGTTTAATAACTAATTAGATAGATCTGAAGAAAAAATTAGGCACCTGATATTGAGTCAAAAGAAACAGCCAGATTAGCCAAGTGCAGTAGCACATGCCTGTAATCCCAGTGGCTCAGGAGGCTGAGGCGCTAAGCAACTCAGTGAGACCTTGTCTCTAAATAAAATACAAAACAGGTCTGGGGGTATGGCTCAGTGGTCGAGTACCCCTGAGTTCAATCCCTGGTACCAAAAAGAAAAAAGAAAAAGGAAAAAACAAATAGCCAGAATGAAAATAAGGAAAATAAGTATGAAAATGTAGAGGAACAGGAGAGAGACAGGGGACACAGGGAAAAGGCCTGACGTATAAGGTGTCTGAGTAAGAAGTAGGAAAAAGGATAGTGCTGAAGCAGTCTGAAGAGATGATGGCTAAGAATTTTCCAAAACCAACAAAGGTATCATCAGGCCACCAAGTCAAAAACACTACAAACTCAAAGCTGAATACATCAAAGAGAAGTTTACCCAAGCACATTATAGTAAAACTGTTAAAAAACAAAGACACGGGCTGGGGCTATAGCTCAGTGGTAAAGCGCTTGCCTAGCATGCCTGAGGCACTGGGTTCGATCCTCAGCACCACATATAAAAAATCATAAATGAATAAAATAAAGATCAACAACTAAAAAAATATTAAAAAAAAACAAAACAAAGACAGAGAAAATTTTAGAAATTGGTAGAGGGTACAGATCACCTTCAAAGGAGCAATAATAAACCTAAGTTGAATTTTCAACAGAAAAAGATGGAAGACAGAATACAAAGCTATATCTGGCTTGTCCCCAGCCAGCTCTTAATCCAAAAAGGGGGTACAAAAGAGAAAACAAAGCCGGGTGCGGTGGTGCATGCCTGTAATCCCAGCACTTTGGGAGGCTGAGACAGGAGAATCACAAGTTCAATGCCAGTCTCAGCAACAGCAAGGCACTAGGCAACTCAGTGAGAGCCTGTCTCTAAATAAAACACAAAATAGGGCTGGGGATGTGGCTTAGTGGTTAAGTGCCCTTGAGTTCAATCCCAGGTACCAAAAAAAAAAGAGAAAGAGAGAGAATAACATAGAAGAGGTAAGACAAATAGAAGGCAATGAATCAGATGGTAGATTTAAACTGAAATGTATGTCATTACATTACATGTATATAAACTAAATATTCTAGTTTTACAGTATTGTCAGAGCTTGGTGCTACGGCACATGCCTGTACTACCAGTGACTCTGGAGGATGAGATAAGTGGATCCAAGTTTAAGATCAGCCTCAGCAATTTAGGGAGACCTGCCTCAAACTTTAAAAAAAAAAAAAAAAGGTGGAGGATATAGGTCAGTAGTATAGCAATCCCCAGTACCAAATATGTATGGTCAGATTCAGGACAAAAATAACTGTAGGCAGCTTAAGAGACATACCTTCAGTATAAAGATACAAAAAAGTCAAAAGTTTAGAAAACAAGGAATCATGAAAACACTAATCCAAAGCAGGGAAAAATGAACTAATAATATTAAGATCAAAGTCAACTTTGCAAGAAACAAAAATGAAGACCTATTCGTTGATGATTCACCAGAAAGATATAAAACTTCTACATTTGTATACATGGGATAAGATAGCTTAGGAATGACACAGCAAAACTAAAAAGAGAAATAGAGATATTTCACACTAACTGAAAAAACAAGCATAAGGCATAAAAAATAAGGCTGTGGATGTAGCTCAGTGGTAGAGTATGTGCAAGGCCCTGAGTTTAAACCCCAGCACTGCAAAAACAAATTAATTAAATAAATAAATAGTAAAAAACTGCCCAGGACTGCAAGAAATAAATAAAATTTTAAAGCCTGTAAGGACATATAAGGTTGAATGACACCACATATACAACACCGTGTCTAATAACTCCCTAAGACACATGCTTTCCAAGTGTTCAACTATCTTCTACCCAAACTGATCATAGGATGAACTGTAAAGCAAGTCTAATAAATACCAAAGGACTAAAATCACTCAGGGTATGGTCTCTGACCAAGGATGCATTATATTAGAAATAAAATAATCCTGAAAATGCTCAATGTTTGCAAATTAAGGAATTCACATCTAAATAACTTGTGAAACCAAGGAAAACATGCTTAAATTGTTTTGAAATGAATGATAATAATACAACATAATAAAACTCATAGAATACAGGTAAAGCAGTACTTACAATGAAATTTATAACTTTTAAAGCACACGCCGGAAAGGGGCTAGCTGAAAAACATTAACAATTTAAATTTTTATCTTAAGAATTTAGACAAGAAACAAGAAATCAGACCAAAAGAAAGTAGAAAGAAAATGTGTGAAAATTGAACAGGTAGATAACTAGATAGGTAAATGGGAAGCGTGAATTGAAAGGACCAACAAAGTCAAAAGTTCAATGAAGTTAGAAGGCTGTTATTTGAAAAGATGGATATAACTGAAAAACCTCTGGTAAGACTCATGTTAAGAAAGGGAGAACAAAATTACCGGTATCAAGAATGAAAGATAATATTACCACAAATCTACAGAAAACAAGGGGGTATTATGAACTTATGCCAATACATTTGAAAATTTAAGTGAAATACAAATTTCTAGAAAAACATAATTTTCAAAACTGACACAAGAAATTAAAAATCAGAAAAGCTCTACATCTGTTAGAGAAAAACTTCCCCACAAAGAAAACTCTATTATTGCTTAGAAAAGAAATAACATCAGTCTTATCCAAACTTTTACGGAAAACAAAAATGAAACATTTCACAACTCTTTTTATAAAATGAACAGAATCATGGGTTGGGGCTGGGGCTCCAGTGGTAGAGTGCTTGCCTAGCATGTGTGAGGCCCTGGGTTCGATTCTCAGCACCACATAAAAATAAAATAAAGGTATTGTATCCATCTACAACTAAAAAAAATTTTTTTTAAATGAACAGAATCTTGATAGAAAAATATGAACAGGAAAATATAAGAAAGGAAAAATTTTAAGCTATTCTGATGAATGTAGATGCAAAAATCAAAAAATAGTAGCTACTAGAGAGAAAGAAAGAATGAGAATCCTTAGTTCTTTTTTTTTTTTTTTGGTACTGGGGATTGAACTCAGGGGTACTCGACCACTGAGCCACATCCCCAGCCCTATTTTTTGTGTTTTATGTAGAGACAGGGTCTCACTGAGTTGCTTAGCACCTCGCTGTTGCTGAGGCTGGCTTTGAACTCGCAATTCTGCTGTCTCAGCCTCCTTGAGTGCTGGGATTACAGGCTTGAGCCACCGCGCCCGGCTCGAATCCTTAGTTCTTATAAGGTTAGTTTAATACTTTAAAAAAAAAACAAACCCAAAAAACAAAAAATAAGAAAAACCATACTATTTCAGATAATAGGAAAAATGCTGATAATTTAACACTCAATATGGATTTTTTTTAAATCATCCATTCAGAATAAAAACTAGGAATAGAAGAAAAATTTACTTAATCTGATAAAGAATATTTTTAAAAATATTAAAACTACAGCAAATATTCTTTTTTAAAAATATTTTTGGTTGTAGGTGAACACAATATCTTTATTTTATTTTTATGTGGTGCTGAGGATTGAACCCCTCCACCTCACACATGAGAGGCGAGTGCTACCACTGAGCCACAACCCCAGCCCACAAATATCATTCTTAATGGTGAAATGTTGAAACCTTCCCTTGAGATCAGGAGTAATACAAGGATGCCTTCTATTACCACTTTTATTCAAAAAGCATTGTGGGGAAGGTCCTAGACAGTGCAAAAAAGCAAGTAAAAGGATGCAAGAATTGGAATAGAAAACTATCATTATTGCAGATAATGTGAGTGTGTTCATAGAAAATCCAAAAGAATCTTCAGCTAAACTGTTATAACCAATGATTTAACCTAATAAGGTCACTAAATATAAAGCCAATATGCAAAAACTTAATTGTAAAACAACCCACATTTTCTACAAAATGTTAAAAATTATGTATATACCCTATGGATCACAAGAGCAAATTTAAAACACCATTTAAACACTATCTGAAAAAAAACCCAAATGCCTAAAAAAATCTAACAAAAGACTGACTCTACTAAGGAAACTATAAACCAATATTGAGAAAAATTAAGAACTAAATAAATATACCTAGTCATTAAAAATTAAATACTGTAAGCTGGGTGCGGTGGCTCAAGCCTGTAATCCCAGCACTTAGGGAGGCTGAGACAGGAGAATCGCGAATTCAAAGCCAGCCTCAGCAATGGCGAGGCGCTGAGCAACTCAGTGAGACCCTGTCTCTACATAAAACACAAAATAGGGCTGAGGATGTGGCTCAGTGGTAGAGTACCCCCGAGTTCAATCCCCAGTATCAAAAAAAATAATAACTAAATACTGTAAAGATCTAATTTATTCCCCAAATTGACCTACAGAATCAATAAAATCCCAAGCAAAATTCCAACAGGGTTGTGTGTGTATATATAAAAAACTAAGCAGATATTAAAATTATAATGAAACGCCTGTAATCCCAGCACTTTGGGAGGCTGAGACAGGAGAAATCGCAAGTTCAAAGCCAGCTTCAGCAATGGCGGGGCGCTAAGCAACTCAGTGAGACCCTGTCTCTAAATAAAACACAAAAGAGGGCTGAGATGTGGCTCAGTGGTCAAGTGCCCCTGATTTCAATCTCCAGTAACAACAACAACAACAAAATTATAATGAAACAATCAAATTCTTAATAATAAGTATAAGCGGACTTATGTTGAGTACCAAGACTAATTATAAAGCTGTAGCACTTAAGACATTGTGAATTAGCTCAAAGATAGGAACACAGACCCATGAAACACAATAAGAAGTCAACAACACGAACACCTGATTCATGACAAAGGTGACACTTCAGAACACTGCAGAAAGGAGTGTTTCCGTAAATGAACCTGGTCAACTGGATAGCCATTTGGAGGCAGTGGGATAATCTTGTCCCTATGTCACAACGTACAAAAAAATTCAATTCCAGATGGAACTGATGCTGATCCTATGAAAAGTATCGAATTGCCTTTTCTGGCTTCAGACTTGGCGAACTGGAGACATCAGCAGGAGACTGAAGGTGGCGGAGGTCAGATTATTTATTACCCAGGCATCTCTCGACCAATGTCCATGGCTTTCTGCATCCCTCTAAGGAAGGCCACAGTTCCATCAGGTAGCCCTCATCATCAAGTTAAGGCAAAAGCTCTTTTCTACTCTTCTTTTAAAGATCCAGAGGTATCAAAGGGGCAAGGGATGTACCTGGCAAGCGTAGAGCACTTGCCTAGCATGTGTCAGGCTCTGGGTTCAATCCCCAGCACTGCAAAAGCAAACAAACAACAACTGATGTATCAAGGAAAGGGCTCTTGGCCATCACTAGCACCAGAATACTGCACTATTCCTCATTTGTTTTTTAAACTCTATCTGCATTTGTAAATCTTCCATTTAGTAAATGCCTAGTCTGAGAGTCTTCTGTTTCCTTCTAGGATCTGACTAGATCAAGCATTAATGAATTGCAGATATGCATACCCTATCATCCAGGAACTCCACTCCTAGCTATACACCATAATAACATGTGCCAGGTGCACATAGAAGGCCATCTATTGAAAATGCACGAGAAGAATTGAGTAGGGCCGGGTGATGGCACACACCTGTAATCCAGCAATGTGGAAGGCTGGGCTAGGAGCACCACAAGTTCAATACCCCTAAGTAACTTAGCAAGACTCTGTCTCAAAATAAAATAAATAAAAAGGGCTGGGGATGTGGCTTAGTACCCCTAGGTTCAATCACCAGTACTGAAAAAAAAAATAGAAGAATTGAATAGGGGCTGGGGATGTGGCTCAGTGACAGAGCACTTGCCTAGCATGCAGAGGCCTTGGGTTCAACCCCTCGGTACCACAAAAAGAAAAAGAAAAAAAAAGTTGAGTGGACAAATACATTGGATCAAAAATCCTACCACTGTATACCATATTCCAACAAAAATAACTGAACAACTCAAACTTCTATTTCAGAGTCCTTGTACATTCTTACAAATTATTAAGGACCCCAAAGACTTTTCATTTAATATAAATGTATATCTTACATAAAAGATATATACATACTAAGTTTTATAAATGTGTATTTATTCATTTTAAAATAACAACAAACATATGTTAACATAAATAACATTTCTTACAAAATGTAACTTTTTGCTCTCTAAAATAAAAGTGAGAAAAGTGGCACTACTTTATATTTTTATATTTTATTGTCTGGCTGAATAGAAAACAATTCGATTTTTCTATTTGTGCTTTAATCTACTGTGATATGTTGCTGTAGTTGATGCATATGAAGAAAATCTGTCACACATTTGTTGGAAAAGAGGAATAATTTAATAGCCTTTTCAGACAATTCTAATATTCTTTGAAACTAACAAAACTAAACAAGTGACAATTTCTTAAAGATTAGATGCAATGTAGCTTCTGCAACCCTATCAGTGAATTCATACTATGTTACATCAAAATCCATTGGCTAATCCTGCATGATGAGTTAATCTTTACCCACACAAGATTTTGTAATATCAAGTATAACTCATTTGGAAAACATTGGCTAACTGAATTATCCAAGTCTTCCAAATGATATTTCACTATATGACAAACAAAAAGAAAACAAAATCACTTCCATTATTATCAACATCTATCACATCAGAAAGGTTTTTAAGTATTGAAGAGCTGTCAAGTTCAAGATGGTAGATTCAAGTTTCCTATGATTCTTATTTTCACATAAAAACTCAGATTTTACCATTGACAAACGCAGTTGTTTCCTTTGAAGTGACAGGCTCATTTTGTTTATTTTCAAGAAAATGTCTGCCAAATACCTCTGTGCAAGTAACTAGCTTATCCATCAGTCTACTAAACAGAAATGGTGTTCTATGAAAAAAGTAGCAAGTTTAGCTTGCAACTCAAAGAACCACACATGCGCTTTTCTTCAAGGCAACCATATGCAACAGAAGCGCTTGTGCATACTCACCACCTCCTTACACAGAACACTAGAAAGATGATTGCTCAAGGGCTGCTATTTAATAAAAATCAATAATTTTTCCTGTGTTACCAAGGACATTCTTGAGTGAAACTGGATTTTTTTTTAACTGCCAATGAAGTGCAGTGAACAATAAGATGATTACGAGTACAGCTTGGGGGCACTGCCTTTATTCATAAGGTGTCAGGAGCTTTATTCATCATAGCTTTGGGACCACTAGTACAAACAGCCATAGTGAAAAGGGCAAATAACATCTTCATGTTATTATGAAAATAGTTTTGACCTCTCAGATGCCCTGAAAAGGTTTTAGGGAAACCCTAGGGAGTCCACAGACCACACTTTGAAAGCTATTGAATTACAATAAGGCAAAACAATATGGATGAATCTTAAACATGCAATACCAAGAAAACAAAAACAAAAAAACCCACAGACACAAAAGACTATATCTATTTATACTAAAGTTTGAAAAAAGGCAAAACTAAACTATACTGTTTAGGGATATATAACTAGTTGATAAAACACTGGGATATTTTAATACACTTTTCTCAGTAACTGATAGATCAAGCAGACAAAATTAGTGAGGCTGTAGAAGGATTTTTGGTTTTTGTTCTCTTTTTTTTTGGTACCAGGAATTGAACTCAGGGGTACTCGACCACTGAGCCACATCCCCAGCCCTATTTTGTGTTTTATGTAGAGACAGGGTCTCTGAGTTGCTTAGCGCCTCGCCATTGCTGAGGCTGGCTTTGAACTCCCAATTCTCCTGTCTCAGCCTCCCAAAGTGCTGGGATTACAGGTGTGCGCCACCACATCCAGCTTATAGAAGGCTTAAACACAGCTAAAAAGCTTCCTTTAAGTGGGATCCTATACTCAACAAAAACAGCATACACATTCTTTGCAAACACACTGAACACTCAGAAAAATTGACAATACACTACACAAACCAAGTCTCAACAAAAAAAGGCATTCTTTGTGGTGACATTACTTTAAAAATCAATAGTAAAAAGGTAACTAAAACACTTGGAAATGCTAAAAGTACATGTTTAAATGGTTCATAGTTGAAGACATCATAATAGAAATTAGAAAATACTCAGGTAGTAAAAATACTACATAGTGAATCTTGCGAGCTGAAACAGTATTGGAGAAGTTTATAGGTTTAAACTGTTTTATTACGAAGGAGGATAAAAATTAATGAGCTGAGAATTTGGAGTCCAGGGAGAACAAACCCATATAAAATATAAGTAAGGAACATACCTAAACCAGTTATCAACCTAACTTGTTTGAAACTATGTGATATCTTTATAGAAATATGTCCAAAAATGTTCCTGTGCAAGTAATCATCGTGTCTGCATCACGGCACCTCAACCTATCAGTTTCAACTGACCAGTTAATTCCAAAGCCCAAAACAAATGTATCGCCATCAGCAATGATGGCTCTGCCTGGCCCCTCCCTTCACAAGACTTTAGTCAGAGTCAAGTGCTCCAACTACTAGGGACCTTTCTGCACCCACCTGATTGGAGACATGATCCTCCCAAACCCCACCTCTGCTGTGATCTTCCTACTTTGACAAAAACTCAAAAACTCAGAATTTTTGACAGTCCAAGGAGGCCATGCTTTGAAAAGAAATTCACAAATTCAGTCAAGCTGAGTTGTGGGGAGGAGGGATTAAAAAAAAAAAAATCAAACCAACTCAATAAAGTACTGCTTCCAGATCTCAGAATTATCAATGAGGAGTGGCTACAAACAAAACACATCATCTTTTCTTTCAAGTTCTTGTGTTTCCCAATCACAATATCTTCCCTTTTCCATCTTTCTCCCTTCTTTCTTCTGTGTGCAGCTACCTACAATGCCCAGTGTGAGGAATCAAGATGAAGACTGGCAGAAAACAGCCCAGCTCCCTTCACACTGTGTTCCTCCACTACTCTGGGGGTGCATCACCTCTCCAGCCCTGCATAAACCACACGATCTCTTAATTTTCCAGTCCTCTCACTCCCTGACTCCCAACAACCCAGTCTTTCAACATCACTAAAAACTCCAGCCCTTAATCATCAGCCCCCTCCTACCCAGACTTCCATTCCTACAGGGCTTGATGCCAAAGACGAGTTACCCTCTCTCTGTGCTGGCAATGGAGACACAAGTTCCCCTGCCTGGAGCAAAATCACACAGCCAGACAAAAATGTGATCTCCTGATATTGAGACTGAATTGATATTCAGTCTCAGCTGGATTCTCACTGTTGCTCTCCAGTTGTTTTCTTATCTTTAGCTTTCCCTTTTTTCTAAGATTTCCCCACTCTCCTCAAAACACTTTTCCAGCCCTGCTGCCTCTTCCTCTTTTACTTTGCATCCTACCTCATAAAGGAAATAAATAAGTAAATAAATAAGGGAGACCATCAGGCTTGAGCAACTCCCGAAAAGGTCATGAGCCAGCTATTCTTTGCCCCTGACTGGCTCCCTCTATTGGTCAGGCTCCAGTCTTGTCAAAGGGCCCTTCACTGACCTGCTGTGGGCCCTATCCAATGTTTCATTTCTTCATAGTATATATATATCTTGTTCACCACACTACCCCAGAACCTACAACATATCAAGCACTTAAAATATTCCTTAAATACACTGATTTCTATGGGAACACTAGTTCTGATTAAGTGAAGTTTTGAATCACTCATGAGCTTCAGTAGCATTCTCCTTGCATAAAATTCAACAACCCTTTTCCAATTTCAGACCATTACTCGTTTTTCCTCTCTACTTCATTCTAAATCCAATCCATGCCACCTTCTTCAAATCATTGCCACCTCTATCTACCAAGCCACCTCCATCTATCCCCTCAAGCCTGTTTTGTTGTTCTAGAGTCCTTTCAGTATCTGGCTTCATTCTTCCTCGCTACCGTATCCCTTATTATTTTCAATAACTTCTACACAGTCAGGGACATGGTGATATAGTTTAGATCTTGAACGTCCCCCAAGGGTCCATGTATTGGAGGCTTGGTCACCAGCCCATGATGCTACTGGAAGGCAGTGAAGTTTTTAGGATGTGGGGCCTAACACAAGGAAGTTAGGTCATTGGAGGTGTGCTTTTGAAGGAGATATTGAGACTGTCCCCTGCTTGCTCGCTCGCTCTCTTTCTCTCTGGTTCCCCCATGTCATGTGGTGAACAGGTCTCTTCCACCTCATACTCCCCTCATGATATACTATGACAACATAAGCCCAAAGCATAGGAAGAAATGATCATGGACTAAAAACTTCTGAAACTGTGAGCCAAAATAAACTCTTCCTCTTTCTAAGTTGACTTAGCTCAGATATTTTGTCACAGTGATGGAAATCTGACTAACACACATGGTTAATGACTATAACATACATGTTAGCTGCTAACCACAGGACAACCACAAGACAATCACAGGCTCAATCTCACCCTAAACTATTTCCTCTTAAAAACCTCAGCATTCATCTTTCCTACTTCCCAGTACCCAAATGAAGCTGTTCTTGCTCTTCACTGAAATCTGTAAACTTGCTGTCTCTTTACTCTAATTGTCCTGGATAGACACTTGATTTTCTACTCTTTTGCTGTTTATATCTTCCTATAATACACTCTCTTTACCACATGCTCTTTCTCATCTTACTGTGCTTTAGAGCATCATCATAAAAGTCTTCAAACAACATTTTATTATACCTAATTATATTGGATTATTTAAATTTAGCATGTTAAGTTTAAAGGAAAGCAAGACTTAGTAAAACAGGAGACAATCTTTCTATGTTTAATAGCAATAGTGATGCTAAACAGAGTATTCCTCATTCTCCTTTGATTATGAAAAAGATGGGTAATTTACATGAATTACCAGTCACCACTTCCCATGATTACTTGAAAGAAATACTCACATAGATAAGTCCCGAATAGTAGCGGTCCTTTAGATTATGTAAAACAGAAGCTTCATTCAAGCATGTCAATTCCGCCATATCCTCCACCTTGGAAAACTTAGGTGGGTTCATCTTCTGAATATCATCTTTGTTGACCATTGCCTTCTTCCCGTTCTCTGCCAACTCCACCATAACTTCATCTCCCCGTTCTTCTTTGATACTAGCTGCCTCAAAACCATGGCGTTCAGATGGAATCCACACTAGCTTCTTAGCTGTCCAATCAGCTTGAGTGGCAGGGTTGTAGATGACAGCCCTGTCCACAAAGAGATACCTCTCTGGATCCTCCAGTCCAGTTCTCTGTGCCATTGTAAACAGAAGGATCCAAGAGCAATTGCCTCTAAAAGAAGAGGAGAAGAGCAAAATTAGATGTTTACAAAATGTGAAATAATTTATATTTTTTTTTAAACAAAACTTTAAGTAAACATAAAGCATAAAATCTGAGTTTGGGAGCTGGGGTATTCCTCTTCACAGCCACACTAAGTGCGTTTCCAAGGTAAATTTCAGAGGTGACCACTAATTATGCCTCTGGTTGTCTGATGACCACTCGAGATCTGTCCTCAGTTACCAATGGCTGAAAAGCAGGCAGAAGAAAAAAGCAAAGTTCCAGGATGACCTTTTTTTCTCTCCATCTCCTTTTTCACCCTCACCACAAATTAAACAGGGAGTTACGAAGGGAAAAGAGAAAAAGAAAGAAACAAAGATGCATAATAAAAAGTCCATGGAGCGGTACTGGAATTAGTGTGACCACAAGGATATAGCTACAAAAACACATGATGATGCCAGAGTGAAAATAATCAGGTAAAGCATGCCTTCCAGTCCATCTTCAAACAACTCAAACTCTTCTTTATAAATAACTCAGATCAGTTATAATGGCCAGGAATTCCCTATAGCTTTCCTAAGGCCCTATGTGGTCTTAATGTGATTAAATGGAGCCAAAGAAGACAAGTGAAACTTTTGGCTTCTCACTGTGGTCTTTCAAGTGTGTGGTGGTGACGGCCATCCAGGTCTCCACTGTCATCCTGCAGCTGCCCCCAGTCCTCCATCTCAGCATCAGCACTCCATCCTTCATCAAGACTCCTTCCTGCTAGCTGGGTGTAGGCCTGTCTACTTGGGATGCTGAGGCAGGAGGATCTCAAGTTGAAGACCAGACTGGGCACCTTAGCAAGATTCTGCCTCAAAATAAAAATAAAAAGGGATAGGGACGCAACTCAGTGGTAGAGCATCCCTGAATTCAATCCCTGGGACCACAAAAAAGGGGTGAGGGCAGGGAAAAGACTCCTTCCCTGATCTCTTATCTCTAAACTTACACTGCAATGTGTGTAC
This sequence comes from Geosciurus inauris, assembly GCA_004024805.1. NCBI lineage: Eukaryota > Metazoa > Chordata > Mammalia > Rodentia > Sciuridae > Geosciurus > Geosciurus inauris. The sequence continues at coordinate 45,815 of PVHX01005610.1, read as the reverse complement.
ATCTTCCCTTTACAGAGTGTGGACCAGAAGCAAACATAACATTCCAGATACAGTCTGATCAATGCAGAAGTAAAAAAGAATCGTTCACAACTTCAGCCACATTGAGGAAAGGACTAGTTCTGTGACTTTGCCGATTAATGTAGCTTACGATCTAACTGGTTTCTTTAGCACCCATGGACAGCTGGCTCACAAGAAGCTACCAGTGAGAGCTCTGTACACATTGCTATTAGGTACATCTCCTCCTCTACTTGTGTCATTGACTTTTTGGATCAAATGACAGCATTTTAAGTCCTTATCATTAGCCTTTCTGACGTCACTTGTCATTCCTGCCTGACATCATCTTTTTAGAATCTGATACTATCCTGAACATTTTTTGCTATTACTCCACAAATTCCAGGCTATTACAAAGTTCACAGGTACGGTTTACGTGGTTTCATCCAAAGCAAACAAGAAGCCAACAAAGTATCGACTCTTACTCTACCAAATCCCCTCAACTTTCCCCCACTCTACCCTCCAGAAATGTTCAGGGCTCTCTGCAGACAAGAAGATCAATACAAGGCATCCTTTACAGGTTGAAAGGCAAATCATATGGTTGTCCAAAGTTGTAGAAAAGTTAAGTCCATAGATGAATTTCAAGCTCCATGAAATCATAGAAATTCAGGTATAAACATGATGTACACTTAGGGTGTACATAGTGTGTTCTCTTAAGAACATCTATAACTTTCTTTAGATTCTCAAAGGGATTGCTATGTCCTTAAGAATGAATCACTGGAGGGCTGGGGTTGTTGCTCAGTGGCAGAGCGCTTGCCTAGCATGTGTGAGGCACTGGGTTTGATTCTCAGCACCTCATATAAAAAAACAAAACAATAAAGGTCCATCAACAACCAAAAAGCACTAAAAAAAAAAAAAAAGAATGAATTGTTGATAATGGGTATAGGTACTAACCCCTTAATAAATAATAATTTATTATTATTTATCAATTATCTATGATTCTTCAAAAATCTGTTAAAATGTAATGCATCATAAATGGCCATGCCCTGTTAATGAGTCTCAACTTTGGCATGCATCAGCAGCATCAGGAAGGCTTCTTAACACACACAGAGTAGGGCTGGGATGTAGCTCAGTGATAGAGTATTTGCCTAGCATGCAAGAGGCCCTGGGTGGTTCAATCTCCAGTACCCCAAAACATACACTCCCCATCCCCCGCCTCTGTTGGGTTCTATCTCCAGAGTTTCTGAGTCAGTAGATATGAGGTGAAGCCCAAGAATCTGCATTCCTAACAAGCTCCCAGAAGACACTGATGCAGCTTGTCATAGGACACACTTGACAACCATTGCTCTAGTTTTCTGGCTGCCATAGTGAGTCATTGTTACTAGCAGGTAAACCAGGGTAGAAAGGCAGGTTAAAAACCAATGTTCTAGACTCATTCATAATGTGATTTAAAGAATGTGCTAATGTTTTAAGGTTATAGACTTGGATAAAACAAAAATGACATAACAAAGCGAACCCCTCCCCCAAAATTACAAAATATGTGATTCATGTTAGGATTTCTACATATAAATTGCCTACATGTTGTATAACTAAACTTATATTTGCCTTTTTAGGCACTCACATGCCAAGTGGGGAGAGACAGCACAAAAAATATTCATGGGTACATGTACATGATGAAGAATGGTTTCAGAAGCCCATTACTGCTGGGGGCCACGGCACACTTGCAATCCCAGCAACTCAGGAGGCTGAGGCAGGTCAATCATAGTATTTAAGGTCAACCGACAACTTAATAAGACTCTATCTCAAAATAAAAGATAAAAAAGAACTGGGGATGTAGCTCAGTGGTGAACTGAACCCCCACTGAAAAAGGAAAAAACAAAAACCAAAACACCCTTACTCCCATTACCCCTAGAGACTGGGCTCATATGACTATTAACAAGTCTTCCCAACTTAAACACTGGTAAAGGAAGGCATGGGAATCATTCTAGGTGAATTTGAGGACAAATAACAGAATACACACTGTACCTTTTGGAAGCAAAGAATCTATTAACAGAAAAAATATCCAACTATAACAAAGTATGATAATAAGTTACTCTTATTATTCTTGTTCAGTATTAACTGTATATTCTATATAGCACTTAGGAAACCATCTTGCTGACAGTAGGCATGCACACATTTCTTTGATTTACCCTGGGTATATAATTACATGCTTAAATTGTAGATAGCTATAAGTTACAATAACTTTACAGGTCATTTCTAGAACAGGTCTAGAAAACATGAATTATATGAAGTTATTTTATCAAATTAAATAACTCACATGTAAAACTTGTGAGTGCTTTTTCTAGGTGTAGAAATGCTTATAATTTAATATAAGAAAAAAAATCAATAGATCTCAAATGCATACTCACAAACACTCTCAATTTCATGGAATAAAATTACATACACACATGTATCTTTTTTCTTAACATATTTTTTTAGTTGTCAATGGACCTTTATTTTATTTATTTATATGTGGTGCTGAGAATCAAACCCAGTGCCTCACGCATGCTAGGCAAGCACTCTGCCACTGAGCCACAACCCCAGCCCCATGTATTTTTTTTTAATGGAATAAATGTTTACTGGGTCTTTACTGCACATAGTAGGATTACAAATTACTTTGCATTTTTTTGGCTTTTTCTACAACTGAACACTGTGGGAATGGTCACCTGTTCCTTGCTGAATCCTAAGCTCTGAGCCCGGTACATAATAGGGTCTCCATACCTATTGATCAACCTTACATGAAAGGTCCCCACCCTCATAGTGAGCTTCAACTTCTCCACAACCACAAACCTACTCTTCCTTCACTCCTGACCCAAATGCCACCCTTTCAGAAGTTCTTTTCAGGTCAATCTGGCAATTTAATCCTCTCCTCCTAACATTTTGTACTGTTCTTCTGGCAAGTGTCCTTGCCTTGTCTTGCATTGCACCAAAAGACCTAGCAGGTAGTAGGTACTCATATTGTTTAACTGCAGAGTTCATGAGGCCACTGAAGACGTTTTGTTCAGTTTAACTCTTTACTTGTGACTGCCAACTATGTCACATTTTTTCACTCCACAGCACATCTGGTACTGAATCGGAATTAATACTGGTATTTAACAATGTACCACTCCCAAATGTTTTGCCTTGCTGAAAGGTTCATACCACAATTTTAAAAAGTTTATATTACAAATATCCTTAATTATATTATATATCTCTTATTAAATCCAGGCACTATTCTAAGTAGTTTACATATATCAACCATTATCCTCACAACAGTGCTATGGGGTAGGTACCATTAAAATCTCCATTTCACAGATGAGGAATCTGAGGTACAGAGAAAACCAATAACTGGTCCAAGGTCACACAGCTAACAAGGAACAGGGTTGGGATGAAGTCCAGAGTTTAGGTCTAGCATGCAGGCTTCGATGAGAGAAGGTGAAAGGGAAGAAATTGTGAAGGGCACGTAGTATACACTGTTCTCTGTCTACCAAAAAAAAAAAAAAAAAATCTCTACCAATTATGACTTAAAAGCTATAGGCTTAGCCAATGAATAGAGTAGCACAATCATATTTTACAGAAAAAATGCCCATATTTTGGGAGGAAAGGAATAAACAGGCACCTTTGCAGCAAACACAAAGATAATCTGGAGGTTTATCTTGATGTCATTTGAACTAATTGCCTAGTTATAATTAAATCATTTATCTGTGTATGAACTAAATAATACTGCACATATTATCTGGGAACTACAGAACCACAGTTCCTTCCCATCTCCATCACCGGTTTTAGACACACACCCCTGGGGCTCCATCCACCCAAGTCATATTTTACTTTCAAGGAAATACCACCCAACTAACTTCTCAATTGCCCCCCAACATCCTCTCTGTAGTATGGACAGAGGAAAATAATTCAATTTTATGAATAGCTTGCATAGAAAAAAGCAAACAAAAATGATGGATAAGTTATCCAGGATAGAGCATCCTTATAGAACAAACTAAAACAGAACTGCCCCAATTTGTGTAATGCTAGCTACCACTGAGGTCATTTACATTACAGGACTGTGCAAGTCTGTCAATTTATCAAAACTCTGCTTAAACAAATGGTCACAAACAAACCAAAGGCAAAAGACCACTACTCTTATTTATGGCCTGCACCATCTTCCAATTAGTATCGTTATACCGTGTTAAATATTTCCAAACCTTTGATCCAAAACCAGGGATTTTAATTCCTCATATGTGATAACAAAGTACATACACCAATGAAGCATACAGTCTTCCACCCTACAATGTGCCCTTCAAATTTTCCTCCATCTCACCTTCCATTCAGTCTCTTCATTATAACGATTTCCCTAAAGAGCCCAAACGAACAGCCAGGCTCTCCCAGGCCACATCCTTTTGCTGCTAAAGCTTGTGCTATATCACACAATTATACCATATGCTTTCTTTCGATAAGGACAGGGAAGAACTGAATTTAAGATGCAGAAGTGAGGAGATGCATAAAATGGCTACTTTTCCAGAACCGGAGACAGACAGGGCATACTAAAAACATCAAAAGCATGGGACTACAAGAATAATTAGTAGAGGCAGATTGATGGAGATAAAACAATGAACAGATTATAAAGTTTTCCAGAGTGAGATACTATCAAGAATTATTAAACGGCACTCAAGGAATCCTCAGTTTCAATGCTAAAAAAACAAAATCTCAGCAAAGCCAAAGTATTATATTTAGTATTATATTATTCTGCGAAAACAGCAGTCTTTGTTTCATCTGCAGTCTGGATCTACCCCGCCTGCTTTCCCCTACCCCACCCCAGTCCACCCCACCCCCTTCCATCCACCGCAGTGATCTTGTAGGGAGCTGCAGAGGCCCTAAGACACAGAGATAACGGTCGTAGGCAGAAGCCACGTTACCCAAACCTCACCAACCGGGGTCAGACCCTCCGAGTCGCCAACCTCTTTCCTAAGGCCCAGTTCAGGCAGGCCTGGCTGGGGGCCTCCCGGGTCTCTGGGCCGCATCCGCCCACCACAGGCCCACAAAGCCCCGGCCAATGCTAGCACGGACTCCGCAGCTTCAACTTCCCTACGACCTATTTCCAGTCTGATTTTATGGGATCAGGGTGTGACCCCCAACTGCAGAAGTCAAGGAAGAGGCTCTGCGGCGAGCCATTCCCAGATCACTTACACAATAAAGGGATCCCAAGGCAAGGGCTGACCCTCCCCCCTGCCGCCCTGCTGCAGCGCGCCCCCGCCACATTTCCCGCCTCGCCCCCCCAAACCGCGCGGGCCTCACCGGGCGTCCACCCCCGGCCCTGGCGGTCCACAGAGCGCGCGGCATGCTGCCGCCTGCCGCGCTCCTTTCCCAGCGCCCGCAGAGCGCGACCCTCCCCGCGACCGCAGCCGGCTCGGGAGCTCCACACCCGCCGCGCGCTCTCCGGGCTCTGCAAAGCCTCTGCCCTCCAGTTCTTCCACCTCACGGGGCTGGCGCTTGCCTTCTGAGCGCCGGGCGAACTCCTCTACCGCGCCCGGGGAGCCTGGCCCGGCCTAACCCACCCAGGGGTCCTTCCTGTCCAGCGCCTCTGGCCACCGCGATCACGCCACAGCAGGACACGGTCCTCTCCTAGGAGGTAGACACAGACTCGCAGGGCATACCGGGACCCCCTCCAGGGCACTAAAACCCCAACTCCACGTCGCCAGGGATCCCATACACCCAGGACCTGGCTCCCACATCCCCGCCCCCAAATCTCCATCCTCAGCCCCCCAGGGGTCACCCTCTCGCACACCCGGGCCCTGATCTCTGCAAGGATCTCAATTTCCAGGACCCCATTCCTTGACTCTCCAGGGGTCTCTCCATCTCCACCCACTGGGGTCTGCTTACCCACTCCCTGCCCAGGTCCTTGCTCACACGAACCGAAGGTCTCCTCAGCATAAACCCTCCCGCCCAGATCCCCTTCTGCCTTCCCCAGCTCCCGCTTCGGCTCAGTTCCTGTGCTCAAAAGCCGCCCGGTCCTCCCAGCCCGGAATCCTTCTCTGCTCCCACAAACCTGCCCAGGACCGCCGCACTCGGACTCGGGCAGCCGTACCTCTCACCTTCAGCCGAAGATGGTGGCGCCGGCGCACGTTCCCAGCCGCGACCACAGATCCGGCGCCTCAGTCCCAAACCCACCGCTGCCTCCGCCGGGCTCCTTTAGCACTGCTGCTAGCGGCTGCCCCACCCACTCCCACCCTCATTGGGCCATCTCCACGCCCATCACCGCCGCCCCCAGACCCACTGGTCCGTTTGCGCGCCCATCTCCTACAGAAGACGTTAGCAACGCGAACGAAGCTACCTTCTAGAGTTCGGCTCCCTCCACCCACCTGGACTGATGCTCATTGGCTCCCGCTCCCGGCCCAGGGTCCCAGAGCCCCAATCTCATAGGCTAGCCCTCATGTCCGTCAGAGATTCCGGGAGGTGCGGCCGGGGCAGTGGCGGGCGATTGGCTGGCTCGGGTGGAGATGGACAGCTGAGTCTGGCTGGGCGCTCAGCTATCCCGCAAGGCGACGAGTACCGACTGGGTAGGAGCCGGCGCGCATCGCCGGCCAGGTTTGTGCCGATCGTGGGGAAAGGTGCGAGGCAGCAGCGGCCCCCCAGCTCCAACTAGAGAAAGAGGTGGGCAGCCGCTGCAGCCCACTGGAGCTCCTGGCAACCCCCTGGGCTTGCCGCAACCTAGTATCCCGCGGCAGAATGAGCTTTCACCGCGGAGTCGCAGGCCCGGGGCACTGCCGGCAGGGGCGGGGCCCGAGCGCGGTCCTGAGGCCTGACGTCACCCCAGGGCTGCGCGCGGGTGGGGGCCGAGGCTCTGCAGCTCACCTGCAGTGGGGGAGGGGTGCTCCGCCCATGCGCCAGGGCCCTACCTGGGCCCAGCTGCAGGCTGCGCTGCTAAACACTGTCGCGACCCGGGACTCCAAGCTGCTGCTGCCCTGGCAGGCTAATCTCCCAGCACTGGGACACCTTCCTGCGTTGCCGCAGTTTTGGTGTTAGCAAGGGGAGGGGCCTCCCCGTCCAGTCTCTAGGCAATGCTGAGATTCTAGAAGAATGAGAAGCAAACAGGCCTTGGAAAGAAGACTTGGGGAAAAGACTTCATTCACCTTAGTCATTCATTGGTCCATTCATTTATCAAGTAGAGCTCCCTATGTTGAGAGTGGTGTGAGGATTTCGCAGGATTCCTGTAGGGCTGTCATATTCCCTAAGGCCTATGTGCTGTCCAAGGGACCTAGAAGATGTCTGGGATGGGGTGCTCCAAAATAAGCAAAATAAACTGGAAAATCAAAGTTAATAAATAGTTGATGAAATGTCTGCAGAATCTAGGCAACAACAACACAATTCTTACTTAACTATATGTGTACAAGTACAATAAAATTTAAATCATAAGAACAAAATTATTTGTTCCTACAAAAACAAAGTTGACAATAGCTTTTACAAAAAAATTTGCAGCAAGATGTAGTTATTTAATATTGGATATATGGGTGCATTTTAATACATATGATGTAAGTGCCTAGGAAACTTCTAGTCTGGTGAAAAGTGAAAAAAAAAAAAAAAAAGCAGGAAGTGATAAGGAAATGTTGGTGGAATTCAGAGAAAGCTCCAAGGCAGCTATGTGCAGAGCCCTTCCTCAGGAAGTGGGAATCAAGCTCTGCATTGTCCTTTGTCCTGATCTGGTCCCCACCCCTACCTGGATACTGGGATAACTTCCCCCACCCCCAGGTGTCCTGTGACTGACCTCATGAAGAATTCTGTCCTTCTTAACGTGGTCTGCACATAAAGACTTCCCTTTTCTGAATTTTTAAATGTTTAGAGAGAAGACCTAAGACTCCATTTATAAGACCTGAAGTCTTAACCGTGTCCGGCAGCCAAGTCATTTTCTGAATGCAATACTCCATGCTTAGAGCATCCACACACCCCTTTATGCCACCAGGCCCATAGTTTTTCATTATATTTTAAAGAAACTCGATGGACCATCAGAAGAGGAGGCCAAAAAGTTCACCAGAATTAAACCTCACAAAAACAGTAGTCTTGATGAGATATCAATAATAAAGAAAAGGCCCCCAAGTGTATCTCCAACTCTGGCATCTCTCCAGCAGTAAGGCTCATTTTCTAGTCTGCTAGACATCTCTACCTGAATGGAAGGAAAACTACAAAAGCATTAAGTCCCGACCTATTTTCTTCCTGTCTGCTCTGTGACCCACCACCCAAACTCTCTTCCTATTCCCTTTATCTATCAATGAAACTAGTCTTGAAAGCTCTTTGCTTCCCTTTTCTCCCTTACTCCCCACACCTAACCCCTTGATATCCACCATCCATCCCAGAAAGGGTCATCTGACTCCAGCCCACCTTCTAGTAGCTTCATCCCAGGATCTGCTGCAATTTTGTTAAGGATTACACAAAAATCTAGAATCAGGTAGACCTGGCTTTGAATTCAACTCTGCCACTTCCCAAGTGTTCAACTTTTGAGAAATTACTTCCCCTCATCACTAAAAAGAAGATACAAATATATATCAATATTACATATTCAATAAATATGTAATGATGATTTATTGGAAAAGTGTGACACAATGAATAAATAAATTGAAATTGCCTTTTCTAGTGTATAAGTTTATTATAAAAGAGTGAGAGATCCTTCTCATCTTTTTCCATAGTCATTTTCCCTGGCAGTCTAGGCTGCTTTACCGCCCCCCAAGCAAAAGTTCACAAACCATTGTTTTGCAGAGTTTAGGTCAGAAGTCCAAACTCATTCCCTCAGGGCAGTTCCAGCTTATGAACTTGTTTTGTTCCATCTGTACAGAACTGATATGCAGCATTTAAAATTTTTTAATGAATTCTAACATTTAAAAATTAAGAACTATCCAATATCATTAGCCATTAAGGAAGTTCAAATCAAAACCACAATGAGATCCCACTTCACACCCACAAAAATGATTATAACCAAAAAGAGTGTCAGATGTTGGACAGGATGCAGAAAAACGGGAACCCTCAGCCATTACTAGTAGAAATGTAAAATGATGCACTTTTGAAAATAGGTAATTTCTTAAAAATTTGAACATATTGTTTGCTTTTGACCATAATTATTTTTTTAAAAAAGTTAAATGTGAATTTTCTATATGATCCACAATTCTACCCTTAGTCATCCATCAAAAAGAAAGAAAACTTATGTGAACACAAAGACTTGCACAGAATATTTGTGACAACATTAATCTTAATTGCCAGAAGATAGAAACAACCTAAATGTCTATCAACAGATGAATTGATAGATGAAAGTGGTAGATCCATACAATAGACTGCCATTCAGTAACGAAAAGGAACAAACAACGGGTGTGTTCGACATGGATGGACCTTGGAAACATTATGCTCAATGAAAGAAGTCAGATAAGAGACCACATATTGAATCATCTCATCTATATGAAATATCCATAAAAGGCAAAAGCTACAAAGACAGAAAGTAGAATGGCAATTGCCTGGGGCAACAACTGGGGTCATGAAGGAGGGACAACACAGGAATTGACAGTAAATGTACATGATGGATCTAATTGGCGTGAAGAAAATGTCCTAAAACTGGTTTATGGTGATGATTGCACAACTTGGTAAATTTACTAAAAAAAAATCATTGAATTGTACACTTTGAATTATATAAGCATGCAAATACGCCTCAATAAAGTTATTTTTAAAAATTAAAAAAAAAAAAAAGCTGCCACATGAAAACCTAGATTTCCAGCTTCCCTTAAAAAACTGGAAGATCTGGAAATGCAGCAACCATTTCTTGGTGCCTGAGCTGCTGCTCATTTTTAGACAAAGCATTGCTCCTCAGTTGCCTCAGTCGCCTGCACTCCCTGCTGTCTCTTATAGCTGACCTGAGCCCCCGCAACAAGTGCATGCCTATAATCGCAGCCATTCAGAAAGCTAAGAGAGGAGAATCCCAAGTTCATAGCTAGCCTGCCTGGGCAATTTATTTCAACCCTATCTCGAAATAAGATTCTAAAATAGGGCTAGGGATGTAGCTAAGTGATAGAGCCCTTGCCTAGCATGCACAAGGCCCTGGCTACAATCCCTAGTACTGCAACAAAGCAAAACAAAACAACAAGACCAACACAAAAAACTGACTTGTTTCAGTCATCTAAGTTATTTACCTGGGTTTCTTATTTTTCTTTTTCCTTTTTCTTTCTTTTCTTTTTTTTGTTTTTTTCTTTTCTAATTTTTTAAAAAATAGCACTGGAGATAGAATCCAAGGTCTTCTTGCTTATTCTAAACAAGTGCTGTACCACTGAGTTATACTCCCAGCACTCATAGGCATTTATCAGAGTTTTCAGTCCTTGTCACACCTGTTGGGGCAGGGGGGTATTCATATCAGATCATCCCATAAAGATAAGAAAGGCAATGTTTTTGAGTTGAAGACTTGTTTCCCTAATGGTAGTGGAAAGTTTGCGGGTCACTGAGACATGTAGATAGAGGCCCCTTTGAGTATGATTCTTGGAATTGGTGGGACCCTGCAGCCTGGACTACTATGATGGTCATCTCATCATCCAAGCAGGGCAGTATTACCTGATCAATGTGAAAACTCAGTGCTCAAATGTGATAACTTAAAACAAGGAGTAATGGTAAAAACAGAGACTCCAATGAATTGAGAAAGAAGGAAGCCTCCAGAATATTCTTAGGCTACTTAAGCTCTGGAGTTCTGAAAAAACCTATGAGAAGAGGTTCTGGAAAATTACCAATTTAACATCTCTGTCAACCATGTAGGATCTGGCTAAGACAGGGTTGACTTATTTTAGAAGAATTGAGGTTGGTAGTATGGTCCAGTGGTAAAGTGCATGCTTAGTATGCACGAAGCCCTGGGTTCTAGCCCCAGCACCAAGAGAAAAAGAAAGAAAAGATGAGAAAAAAGAGAAAGAAAGGGAGAGGGAGGAAAAAGGAAGGAAAGGAGGGAAAGAGGGAGAAAGAGAGGAAGGAAGGAAGGAAAGAATCAAAGGAAGGAAGGAGGGAGGGAGGGAGGGAAGGTAAAGAAAGAAGGAAGGGGGGCTGGGATTGTGGCTCAGTGGTAGAGTGCTTGCCTAGCATGCATGAGGGACTGGGTTCGATTCTCAGCACCACATATAAATAAATGAATAAAATAAAGGTCCATGGACAACTAAAAAAAATATATTAAAAAAAAAAGAAGGAAGGAAGAAGGGCCAAGTTCTATTCTCATCACTGAAAAAGAGAAAAGAAGGAAGGAAGGATGGATGGATTAAGCCTGATAAACCTTAACCCTGAGGCCTTACAGCAAGCCACACCATGACAAATGATTATTGGATATCTTTTGAGTCCAGAGACTCTGCCAGGTGTCAAGGAGATGCCAATCATAACATCGGCATGGTTCCTATCTTCAAGGAGCATGCAGTCTAGGGAGAAATATAAACAAATAGGCAGGTAATTCTAACAGAACAAGAGCTCTTAGTCTGGAGTCCATGGAACCCTGAAAGGTTTTAGGGATTCTGAAATTATGTATAAAATTTATTGTGTGTTCTTTTTCTGGGGAGAAGATTATGGCTTTTAGCAGGTTCCCATAGAGGCCTCTGATTCAAAAAGTTTGCAAAATGCTGCATCATGGATAGCACAGCAAGATCAAGGACAAATAAGACACAACCCAAAATGGAGGTGGGAGGGGCTGGGAAGGAGTTCCAGAAAGTCTTCCTAAAGCGATGCTGAAAATAAAATCTGAAGATTAAGAAGTTAACCAGACACAGACAGGAGAATATTTCTTTTAGAGAAGGTCAAGGTATGGTGAGATATGGAAGAATAGGTAGGTAGGCAGGGACCAGACCATACCTGTACAATAGGAAGTGGAATTTAAATTGTAGGCAGAGGACAGTGGGGAACTGTGGCAAGTAATATGCTCAGGGTTGTGTGTTGGAAGCTCATTCTGGCTATAAAGTGGAGAGGGGGACTGAAGGAGGGTAGGGGGAGACTAGTTAACTGGATACTACAGCAAATCATCCAGCTGAGAGAGAATGGAGTTAGACAAGGGAGGCTGGAAAGACAAGGTCAGATCGTGGTGATTGCTGTTGCAAGGATTTCGTGAGATATTTAAAGTGCCAAGCCAATATGTGAAGATATTACAATGCCTACCATAGCACATGGGGATATTTATAGTGCCTACCACAATACATGACACACTATAAATTGATGTCCTTCCTCTTTGCTCTCACGACCTCCTAGACTAAAAATGGTCCTTTCTGTACCCTGCACACACTCATGAACACACCTATGAAAAGTCCTTCTTCTTCAAAGAAGAAGTTTTCTTCTTCATCTCTATATCTTTTTTCAAGACCAGCACCATCCAGTTGAAATAGAACATAAGCCACCGATGCAAGCCAAATGTATAATTTAAAATTTTCTGTTGTCACAGTTAAAAAAGGAAAAATACATTTATATTAATTTTAATCACATATAACCACATAGAGAGAGAATGTTACATTTTCTTTCTTTTCTTTCTTTTTCTTTTCTTGTGTATGTGTGTGTATGAGTGTGGTACTAGGGAATTAACCCAGGGGGGTTCTACCACTGAGTTACATATCCAGCCCTTTTTATTTTTGAGACAGGGTCTCACTAAGTTGCCAAGGCTGGTCTTGAACTTGCCATCCTCCTGCCCCAGCCTCTCAAGTAGCTGGGATTACAAGCATGTGCTATCATGCCCAGAAGAAGATTACATTTCAATGTGTAATCAATTAAAAATCATTAATATTTCACATTCCTTTTTTCATTCCAAATATTCAACACTCAAAGCATGTTTTATACTTATAGCATACATCAATTTAGACTAGTTATATTTTAAATGCCCAGTAACTCTATGTGGCTGGTGGCTACCAGATAGGACAGGTAGGATTAGGTTGTATCCCCAACCTAAGGCAGTAGCTTAATACTTGATGCATAGTAGATGCCCAATAAACATTTGATGAACAGAAAAATGGCAGGATAAATAGTAGGATGGATGAATGGACAGCTGAATGATAGACGAAAGAAAGAAAAGAAGGATGGATGAATGGCAGGATGGCTGGCTGGCTGAATGGCTGGATGGCTGGATGGGAAAATCCTTCCAGCTTTGGAAAAGAGGTGTCATTTCAACTGAGCCTGAAAGAAGAGCAGGATGGTAAGAATAAGGAGCGTGAATTGGAACTGCAAGGACGCAAGGAACGAAAGCATGGGCAAAGGCAAGGAAAAGTGATAATACCAGAAAATGGTGGGAAGTCATAGAGTATAGTCAAAGGACGGAAGATATACCACACAAAAGATGGTGGAAAGTGATACCAGAGGTTCCTAAAAGCTGCCATCAAGGAACTTTCAAGTTGCTAGTCAATATTTGAAGAACACAAAGGAGAAAAGAATAGCAAAGAGAAAGGAAAAAAGTTTGCAAAATGGTAGAGAAGTTTACTAGAGGACTCAAGTGGTAATCATTCTGGTAGTGGTGGCTGAGAGAAAGAGGAACAGGTTACTGGAGGTGAATGACTTGAAAAGTCTGACTTCTGGTTAATGGATCGATGATGGAATTGAAGATAAGGTTTTTGATGTGAGAGTTTCTGTTGGTCCCTGGTATGTCAGACCTGGAGGGAACGTGAAGAGTCATATATTGGTCCCAAGGGCCCATGTTTGAAATCAAGCCTGACTATTGCCGTATGATGTTGTTCTGTGGCCACCTCATCTTCAAGGAGTCAAAGACTAATTTGTTTTTCTTCATGTCAATCCTACTTCCATGTGAAAAAATCAGGAACTTTCTCTAGATGAGCTGACAATAAGCATGATTCTTCAGGGGGAAAAGCATGTGGTCATCTCATTTGAGATGGTTTTGAAAATCCCAATTCCTCATTCTTGAAAGATTAAAAAAAAAAAGTAGGTGTATGCAAACATTTCATATGTATTTATGTGTGTGTGTGTATCTTTGTGTATATATACATATATAGCACTCTAGCACTGAGCTACACCCCCAGTACTGTGTGAATGACACAGAGTAATTATACATATTTACAAGGTATAATTGTGACATTTCAATGCATATATATACAATGTATAATGATCATATCAGGGTAATTAGCGTATCTGTCACCTCAGACATATATCTTGTGTGTTTGGTGCTAGGGGTGGAACCCAGGGCCTTATACATGCTAAGCCCACACTCTACCATTGAGCCACATCTCCAGCCCAGACATATATCATTTCTTTGTCTTGGTAACATGCCAAATCCTCTCTACTAGCTATTTGGAAATATTCAATTAATGGTTGTTAACTACAGTTATCCTACTGTGCTATTAAACATTAGAAGTTATTCCTGCTAGCCAACTGCACCCCATGCCCATTAATGCTCCTTTCTTCTTCCCTCCTTCCCGCATTTGCAACTCTGTGACCTTGGACAAATGATATGATCTCTCAAGGCCTCAGTTTCCTCATCTGTAAAATGGCAATGATGACAGTGTGGACTCATTAAGATGGCTTTAAGAGTTAAAGAAAACAATATGTACAAGAATTGGGCTCTTAGGAAGTTTTCTCAGTAATATCTAGTAATATAGTAATATCTATTATAGTATAGATAGTATAGTGTATCTAATATACTGATATCTATATTATAATATAGCAATACCTACATTATAGATATTATAATATAGTTATAGTATCTATATATCTATATTATATCTATATAGATATATTGTATCTATATAGATATATTATAGATATATTATATCTATATATTTTAATATCTGTATATCTATCATATCTATATATAATACTATATTATAATATAGTAATATCTATATTATAGCAATATCTATATTATAGATATTATAATATAGTTATAATATCAATATATTATAACTATATTATATCTATATAGTCTATAGATATATCTATATAGATATATTGTATCTATATAGATATATCTATATTTTAATATCTATATATCTATAATATCTCTCTATATAATACTATATTATAATATAGTAATATCTATATTATAGTATAGATAGTATAGTATATCTAATATAGTAATAGCTATTCTTAAAGTGCTTCAACTTGGATCTGATAAAGCCTCTGACTCTAATGACCAATTTACAGAAAACACAAAGGACGGAGGATATGTTAAACCATACCAGAGGAATGCAATCAGCAAAACCTAGACAGTGAAAATGTCATAGGATACATAACCTGGTTTCTTCAACAAATAAATTGCAAGGAAAGCAAACAACAATAACAAAGAGACATGCTCTACAGTCCATAGAAAGAAACTTAAAAGATCAACCAATTGCAATGTACGGACTTTTTTTGGATCCCGACTGAACAATCAAACTGTTTATAAAGTAATTAGAAATAATATGAAAAAATTAGAAAGTTGAATGCCAACAAGACATTGGATATTAATGGGTTGTTGCTAATTTTTAAAGGTGTAGTGATGGTGTTGTGGTTTTATAAAAATTAAAAATCCTTTAATCCTTTTCTTTTAGAGATGTACATTGAAATATTTACAGATGAAAGAACATAGTGTCTCATCTGGGGGTGGAGTAGCTTAGTGGTAGCATGTGATTAGAGTGCCCGATGTCCTGAGTTCATCAAAAAAAGAATATAGTGTCTGGGATTTGCTTCAAAATAATAGGGGATATAGGAAGAAATTTGGCCATAAATTTCAAAGTTGGGTGATAGAAATAACCATCTCTCTCTACTCTTAAATGTATTGGAAATTCTGCATCACCAAAAGTTCAAAAATAACTTGTGTTGATGCAATTTCTTTTGGAAGGACTAGGTTCAAAAGAAATGAGGTCCTGCAGTAAATAAGAAATCATTCTGTTTGACTCTCACAATTCTCTGTAATCTGGAAGACTGATATTTTCTGCCTTCTCAAATGCACATCTCAAGTGCACATCACATGTCTTGTCTGTTGATCTTCTCATATCCTTTGTTTTTCTTTTCCGCACCTTCTCTCCTTTGATTGTACTATTTCCTATTGGAAGATTCGTTCTCTCCACAAATTCACCTGTCCAAATCCTTTCTATCCATCAAGATAGAACTCCAAGTTCACTTCTGAAGTTTCCCTGAATGGCCAAATTTTCTTTGAATTCCTCTTGTACTTAAAATTAGTTTGGGGCTGGGATTGCAGCTCAGTGGTAGAGGGCTTGCCTTGTGTGCATGAGGCACTGGGTTCGATCCTCAGCACCACATAAAAACAAATACATAAGGATATCATGTCCATTTGCAACTAAGAAAATATTATTTGAAAATTAGTTTGTTGCCTGCTTATTCATATTTTCTCCCTAAATTAAAATATAAGCATTTTTAGAGCTTGAACCATCCTGCCCTGAAGATAGGCACTGTATCAGTCAGCTTTCAATTACTATAATGAAATGTCTAAGGCAATTAACTTATAAAAAGATTAATGGGGCTCAGGAGTTTTGAGTTTTCAGTACAAGAATGAGTGGCTCTTTGGGAGGCTGAGGCAGGAGAATCGCGAATTCAAAGCCAGCCTCAGCAATAGCGAGGTGCTAAGCAGCTTAGTTAGACCCTGTCTCTACATAAAACACAAAATAGGGCTGGGGATATGGCTCCGTGGTGGAGTACCCCTGAGTTAAATCCTCAGTACAAAAAAAAAAAAAAAAAATGAGTGGCTCCATTGCTTTGGACCATTGACCAGGGTGATACATCAAGGTAGGAGTGTATGGTGGAGCAAACCAGTTATATCCTGAACCAAGAAGCAGAGAGGAGCAGGGAGAGACCAGGGTCTCCATATCTGCTCCGAGGGAATAATAAGACTGTTTTCCATATCTGCATTATAAAAGTTAACTGCCAGCCAGGAGACAGAGATCCAACTTTCTCAAATGGGCTTTGGATGGACATGTGGAGATCACAGAATCCAAAACTTTCCAGATGGAAGAGGCCATAGAAGCCAGCTAGTAATCATTCCACCAACGAAGAATTGCTGGAAACTTGCCCAAGATCACAGGAGCAAATTGGAGCAGAGCTAGGACACAGCCCTAGGCCACCTTCCCACTCCTCATTCATGCCTCTTTTTTTTTTTTAAATATTTATTTTTTAGTTGTAGACGAACAGAATATCTTTATTTTATTGTTTTTATGTGGTGCTGAGGATCGAACCCAGTGCCTCATGCGTGCTAGGCGAGCACACTACCACTGTGCCATAACCCCAGCCCCTCATTCATGCCTCTTTGTGTCATTATCTGCTGCCGCAATTTTATGGTGCACCTACTGTGTATGGAGTACCATGCTGCACACTGGGAAAATGATACAGAGCATTTCAGTAAAGCCTCTAGGATTCAGAAAACAATTGTGTGTTTTGGTGGGTGTTGAAGAGGGATGGGAAAGAACTCAAGGACACAGGCTCATGTCTAACATAAATCAAGTGTGACCAGGAGAACACAGGGTGTCATGATGATGGGAGTCAGATCTAGAGGCCTGGGGAGATGTAAGTAGAGGACTGCCACTGTTGCCCCAAAGTGTCTGTCTGTTTGTTTGTTTGTTTGTTTGCTGGGGGTATCAGGGATTGAACTCAGCTTAACCACTGAGCCACATCCCCAGCCCTTTTAAAAAGTTTATTATTATTATTATTATTATTATTATTATTATTTGGTCCTGGGCATTGAACTCAGGGGCACTCGACCACTGAGCCACATCCCCAGCCCTTTTAAAAAGTTTATTATTATTATTATTATTATTATTATTATTATTTGGTCCTGGGCATTGAACTCAGGGGCACTCGACCACTGAGCCACATCCCCAGACCTATTTTTTGTTTTATGTAGAGACAGGGTCTCACTGAGTTGCTTAGCGCCTCGCCATTGCTGAGACTGGCTTTGAACTCACGATTCTCCTGTCTCAGCCTCCCAAAGTGCAGGGATTACAGGCATGCGCCACCGTGCCCAGCTAAAGTATATTATTTTCAGGCAGGATCTCACTAAGTTGCTTAGGACCTTGATAAGCTACTGAGGCTGGCTTTGAACTCATGATCCTTCTGCCTCAGCCTCCCATGCCACTGGGATTAGAGTAGTACACCACTGTGCCCAGCCCAAAGTATCTATTTATAAATCACAGGTAACTAGAGAGTTACCTTTTTCCCTTCAAATTCCTGCCAACCTGTGAAAATAGCTAACATTTTCCAGGTCTCCATCAGAGAGCAGGAGGCTCTTGGCTGATGCTGTATAGTGGGTAATATCCAGACAGCGGCTAGAACAGTGGTTAAACAGACACTTAAAGACAAGCAGCCTGAGCCGGGCGTGGTGGCACAAGCCTGTAATCCCAGCACTTATGGAGGCTGAGACAGGAGAATCGCGAGTTCAAAGCCAGTCTCAGTAATGGCGAGGCACTAAGCAACTCAGTGAGACCCTGTCTCTACATGAAACACAAAATAGGGCTGGGGATGTGGCTCAGTGGTCGAGTACCCCTGAGTTCAATCCCCAGTACCAAAAAAAAAAAAAAAAAAGACAAGCAGCCTGAGTCATAACTGCTCATGCCCTTGAGCAAGTCACTTAACTTCTCTAGATCTCTATTTCATACATGCCAGGGTCACAGTGCAAGGTAAAGAAGTCTGAATACTGTGGATATCATGGTGCCTGGCACACAGGTAACCCCTCAGTAATACCCGCTCTTATCATTCTCATACTTTCTATTTCCCTAGTCCAGGCTTCTGAGTCAATGGGAAGTTGGCTTCAAGACAGAGGAGCTCCCCCAGAACATACCTGGAGTCAAGATCTATTAAAAGTTTCTCTATCTCTCTTCATAGTCACATCTTTCACTTCAGGGAAAATTTCAAGGAGCTAAATTAGGAATGGAAAAGTTGCATCTGACAAAAGGTATGTGCAAACACATGTTTGCAAATGAGGTCAAGCTTTCAAAATACCCCTTCTCTGACAGATGAGTCAATCCCCATGCAGTGGTCTTACTATTTACCACGTATGACAGCACATTCTCTCAGTGACTGATGGGATCGTTTGCCAGGAGTTATATTGGAGGGAGTTACTCACTGGAAAATGTGGCTGCATTGCTGTATCTGAGATCTGAACTTGGACTTCCAGGGATTTCACCCAAAATAAGCCAAATTCCTCAGTTATAATTGTCAAAGAATCATAGCCAAGGAAAATCCGAGTGCCAGACCAGCACTAGCTCCTCTTAAAACAAGTTTGGGTCCAGGCAGAGGATGGTCATGGCTGTCAGCTGAGGAGCATGGGGCGTGGGGCTTGTATGACTCTCACAGCTTTTATCATTATGACCAAGGAATGTTGCCATTTGTCTGCCATTCATCCTTTGATTTAGTTATTCATCTGCTTCCCCAACAGTGATCGTAATAACAGCCAACGCTTGTATAGTACTTTTATATGCCTGGCGCTGAGCTGAGCACCTAATGCCTTATCTCCTCTCATCCTTCCAACAAGATAACAGCCTGAGTCTGCTCAGGCTGCTCTAAAAGAATACCAGAGACTGGGTGGCTTAAACAACTGACATATTTTTCTTGCAGTTCTGAACACTGGAAGTCCAAGATCAGGCAGAGAGCTTGGTGGGCTTCTGGTGAAGCTCCTCTTCAGACTGCTGACTGCCAAGCTCTCCTCTCACCCTCACATGGTAGAAAGTGGGGAGAGTGAGCTCTCTGAGGTTTCTTTTATAGGGGCACTAATGCCATTGGTGAGGGCTCCACCTCATGACCTAATCACCTCCCTAAGCCCCGCCTCCTAATACCATCACATTGGGAAGTAGGATTTCAACATGTGAATTGGTAGGGAGGGCGACATGAACATTCTGTCCAACACAATACATGTTGGGTATCCCTTATCAAAAATTCTTGAAACCAAGCTGGGCGCGGTGGCTCAAGCCTGTAATCCCAGCACTTAGGGAAGCTGAGACAGGAGAATTGCGAGTTCAAAGCCAGCCTCAGCAATGGCGAGGTGCTAAGCAACTCAGTGAGACCCTGTCTCTACATAAAACACAAAATAGGGCTGGGGATGTGGCTCAGTGGTCGAGTGCCCCTGAGTTCAATCCCCAGTATCAAAAAAAAAAAAAAAAAAATTTCTTGAAACCAGAAGTGTTTGGGATTTCATAAGGAGTTCAGATTTTGGAATATTTGAATGTACATAATGAGTCATCTTGGGTATGGGACCTAAGTTTAAACATGAAATTCTTTTATTTTTTACATATACTTTGTATATATGGCCTAAAAGCAATTATTATACAGTATTTTTAGTGTGCCTGCATTTTGACTGTAACCCATCACTTGAGGTCAGGTGTGGAATTTTCCACTTGTGGCATCATGTTGGTGCTCAAGAAGTTTCAGATTTTTTATTTTATTTTGTAGTACTGGGGATTAAACCCAGGACCTCGTGCATGCTAGGCAAGGGCTATGTGACTAAGCTACATCCCTAGCCCAAAAGTTTTGGATGAAGCATTTAGGAGTTCAGATTTTTTAATTGGGGAATGTTTAACCTGTGCTATATTATCTAGCAGAGTCAAAAATAACTATAATCGAGGGCTAGGGTTGTGGCTCAGTGGTAGAGCGCTTGTCTCACACACGTGAGGCACTGGGTTCGATTCTCAGCACCACATACCAAATACATAAATAAATAAAATAAAGGTTTAAAAAAATCTTTAAAAAAACAAAATTATAATTGAGATGAATGGAGAAGTGTAAATATTTTATTTTTACTATAACTCATTCAGCCTTCTT
Organism: Geosciurus inauris; assembly: GCA_004024805.1. Classification (NCBI taxonomy): domain Eukaryota; kingdom Metazoa; phylum Chordata; class Mammalia; order Rodentia; family Sciuridae; genus Geosciurus; species Geosciurus inauris. Next base: position 25,097 of record PVHX01005610.1, on the reverse strand, counting down.
TTCCTCCCCTGCTCTCTCCAATCACTGGTGTTGCATGGAAAGAGTCAAGTGACTAATCCAATTGAAATCTTCATCTGATCTGATCATCTAAATAGCCCCTTGGGTAATATTCATTCTCCTTCTCTCAAAATGCCCCCTCTCTCCCTGGCATAGGGTTGGGGTGTGTAAAGGAGGGTATGTGGCTAACTCTGTCTTGTGGCAGAGGGGAAGTTCTGAAGTCATTAGTGTAATGTCCTCTGGCGTCACTACCATGTCCCATATCCTCTCATTTGCTATCTTAGCACGTCTTACCCCTCTTCCTATGATCTACCCTTGAAGGCCACAATCTTGACCCAGCTTTCAAGGGTCCCCACTAGGGGTGGGATTCCTATCTTGGAAGTTGGGATTCCTCTTAACTTTCTCCCATATGTTTCCATTTTTTTCTCGAGATCCAACTTCGATTCAATTCCACTTTAATGAAAGCTTCTGGGCACTGCAGCCTGATCACTCCCTTTCTTGGATCATTTTGGGTATTCAATTTGGCAATTAATTCTGTACTCTGTTGATATCTCTCTTATCTTTTACTTTCGTGAAGGTACTTTTATCTCTTATTATTTAATTTTTAAATCTCCATTGGGGAACATGGATGATGCCTAATATTTGGTTGAATTCCCCAAACCTCCTAATCCAGTCTAGTACAAAGAAGGATACAGGTGTTCACAGATAAGAGGTATATGAGCAGCCTCCAAAAGTAAAGTAGAATAAGAAAAAGAAAAAACAAAACAGTGGTGCTACAGAAAAATGGGCTAGAGATATAAATAGATAATCCACAGCAAAAGAAATGTAAATAGTCCTAATCACACTTCAAAAAAATGCTCACTTCTGCTAATCATAAGAACAATAAAAATTAAAACAACACAGATAATATTTATAACCTATCTGATGGGCCAAACCCCAAAATTTTTACAACATAGTCTTGGCAATGTAATAGAGAAACGGGAACACTGCATTACTAGAAAACTCTATTGTGTTTTGCAAGAATCTGCTGCATTTGTGCTGGGAGAAGGATCGGGCAATGTAGTTTACTTGTCTTTGCTTTTACTTGAACACTTTCCTTGCTCAAATCCTCCCAAGAGTCAAAGCTAGGTCCATTTCCAACGTTGGCAGCAGTACAAACCACACCATTCATGGCATTAAACATAGTCTTTCAAGGCCTTAGGGCAAGAGATGAGAAGCGGTTCCCTGGGACCTCAATAGTGTTAGTGAGAGAGGATGTTTCAGTCCCTAGATCTCACCATGCCTGTGCTAAGTGCTGGTGATCCAGGGTCCATTTGAGGCATCTGTGGGCTTTTTAATAAGCTTATTATCTGTGTTTGTGATATGTAGAGTCCTCTAAAGCATGGGGTGCTGGGCAGGGACCCAGAGTAGAAATCTCTTTTGCCAAGTTCCAAGGGAAGATCTGTTTTGGAGTCAACACTAACAACAAGAATGAAGTAGAGAGAGTATAAGTTTATGTAGTGTTTAGAAAGAAGTGGGGGGGGGGCGGTGTGCACACGTGTGAGTGTGTGTTTACAAAAGGTAAAACATAAGTTTTTTACATGTTATGTATAGAAAAAGAGAGGTACTAGGTTAGAGAGAAAAAGATAAAACTGTACTGTATGAATATATCTTGTTTTGTAGATATATCTTTAGAACCATGTGAATATTTTATATAACTATAACAAAATTCAGTTTTTACAAAGGATCATCACGAAAAATCTAAAGTGAATAAAAAATAAACTAGACTTTTTTTTTAGTTGTAGTTGACCACAATACCTTTATTTATTTTTTATGTGGTGCTGAGGATCAAACCCAGTGCCTCACACATGTGAGGCAAGCGCTCAACCTCTGAGCCACAGCCCCAGGCCTAAACTAGGCTTTTCATGCAATTTTGACACATAATCACATAGAGAAAAACTATTTCAAGGGACTTTAAAGCCTAGATATATATTCCTAATGGGATACTTTCTAAGGGCAAAAAGAACTAAGAATAGAAAGGAAAGAAGAAGGAGGAGGGAGGGAAGGAAGGTAGGTAGGAAAGAAGAAAAGAGAAAAATAAATCATCACCTATTTCAGTAATCATATTGGTGGTGACTGTTATTTTGAGACTATTATATGTATACTGTGGGGTAAAGCAAATGAGTAAGTCTATTTCATTGCCAAGAATCAGAATCTTCAGTGTGGGAGAGAACACGTATATATGTAGGGTAGATGAGGTTAAGTAAGAACTTTATAGTACTGAATTTGGACTGGAAGTTTCAGTATGAATTGACAATAATATTTTGTCATTAAAAATAAACTTCCTAAAATGGATAGAACTTGAGAACATTATGTTAAACGAAATAAGACAAACTCAGGAAGCCAAGGACATATGTTTTCTCTCATATGTAGAAGCTAGAGAGAAAAAAGGAAAAGAAAGGTTGTTGAGGGGAAGATCTCATGAAAATTGAAGGGAGATCAGTGGAATAGAGGAAGGGGACCAGGGGAAAGAAGAAGGAAGGAAAAAGGGAAATACTGGGGAGTAATATTGGTCCAATTATATCATTATATTGTGTGCATCTGCAACTCTATAACAACAAATCCCATCATTATGTACAACTATAATGCACCAATAAAATATAGAAAAAATCCACTTTCTACCTCTGTCCCTTAAAAAGGCTTAGAAACAATAAGCATCCCTAGTGGCCATAAACTGTGGTCTATAAATATGATTTCCCACTAACTAAATCAGGGCTCTGGGAGAAATGGCTAAGTCCAAGTCTGAGACAGAAAATATAAAAAATGAACTTAGCATATCTTGTCCCAGCAAAAAGCAAGGAAACAAAATATCAAAAATTACTAAATTGGGACAAAAAGACTCAGTAGCTAACTTGAAGAGGCTCCCACTGGTCAAAGGAGGGAGGCACAATTTAATTATTACAGTGATAATAATGGCAATAAATTGAAACATATTAAATGCTTAAGTACACCAGTTCATAATGATTAAAAAAAACTGAAGAGAGCAAGGAAACAATGATTTTTAAAACAGGTAAATGAAGGGGAAACAAACACTCAAGCATTTATATTGACTTTTCTGTATATTTGTGTCTCAGGATAGTCAAATAGTTTCTCCTTATAGAAGTATCATAGCTGATAAGTAGCAAGGGAATGAACTGGAACAACATCATTTTATAACCCCTGAAAATACCAGATCTAGATAGAAATCACGGATGTATACGAATATCACAAAAAGAAAACCAACCTGACTTGTGACCCTTGGTGGAAATTCACGATCCACCTGAGCTATTCTTGTCAAGCAAATCACACCTAAATCTAATGGTGCCTCTGACTCTCACGACCAATTGACCAGGAATACAGAGGTGTCTTAGTCCCTTTTCTGTTGCTGTTACTGAATAGCACAGATTGGGTAATTTACAAGGAAAAGAGGTTTATTCATCTCATGGTTCTGGAGACCAGGAAGTTCAAGACTATGTTCCCAAGCCTGGCACTGTGATGCACGCCTGTAATCCCAGCAACTTGGGAGGCTGAAGCAGGAGGATCGCAGCTAGCCTCAGCAACAGCGAGGTGCTAAGCCACTCAGTGAGATCCTGTCTCTAAATAAAACACAAAATAGAAGCCGGGCGCGGTGGTGCAAGCCTGTGATCTCAGCACTTAGGGAGGCTGAGACAGGAGAATCGTGAATTCAAAGCCAGCCTCAGCAACCCCAAGGCGCTAAGCAACTCAGTGAGAGGCTGTCTCTACATAAAACACAAAATAGGGCTGGGGATGTGACTCAGTGATGGAGTACCCCTGAGTTCAACCTCCAGTACCAAAACAAAACAAAACAAAACAAAACCACAAAATAGAGCTGGGGATGTGGTTCAGTGGTCGAGTACCCCTGAGTTCAATACCTGGTACCAAAAAAGAAAAACAGATTGGGTGGTGATATCTGCTGAAGTCCTTCTTAGTGGCAGGGACTCATTTCAAAGACATAAAGTGGTGCAGGACATCACATGGTGAGACACATTGGACATCCCACTTCAGATTTCTTCTATTTTTGTAAAGCCATAGTCCCATTGGATTAGAGCTCTTACCTTCATAGCCTCAGTTAACCTTATTTACCCCCGCAAATTTCCCAGTCTGAATACTATAGTTGGGTTAATACTTCATGGCAGGGATAAATTTCAATGTGAGTTTTGGTAGGGATATTCAAACCCTGGCCAGAGGACAGAGACACATGTCAAACTATAGGAAAACAATCTGAAAAATTCAGGTTGTGGGAAGTTTTATAGGACAAATAACATAATTTCTTCAATAATATAATGCAAGGAAATTAAAAGGAATGGAGAAAGAGAGATGGAAGAGAAACCTATAGATCACGAGCAAAGTAACCGGGTGCAGTGGCGCATGCCTGTAATCCCAGCACTTAGGGAGGCTGAGACAGGAGAATCATGAGTTCAAAGCCAGCCTCAGCAATGGCGAGGCACTAAGCAACTCAGTGAGACCCTGTCTCTACATAAAACACAAAAAAACACAATATGTAGACCTTATTTGAAGCTTGATTCAAACATTCAATTCATACATACTGAGTGGTATGCATGTGTATAGGAAAGGCAAGATTGCCTCCCACTCACCGGCCCCCCCCAAAATTGGGAAAATTTGAATACTGGTCGAATACATCAATATTAATTATTGTTAATTTTTTATTAGTGATAATGACAGAGTGGTTTATTTTTTAGAGTATCTAGAGATACTTACTAAAAAATTGGTGGAACACTGGGCAATACATATGTCACAGTGCTCTTCTTTTACATGTTTGGATTTTTCCATAAGAATATGCCAAAAAGTAAATTAGCTCTAAAACCTCTTTTTTTCCTTATAAAAATAGTACATGATTTTTAAAAGATATTAAAATAATACAGAAATGTATTGAGTGGAAGGTAAAATCTCCTTTACTACCCTCCCATCCAATACAGGAAATGATTTTATTTTGGTACCGGGGATTGAACTCAGGGGCACTCAACCACTGAGCCACATCCCCAGCCCTACTTTGTGTTTTATGTACAGACAGGGTCTCACTGAGTTGCTTAGCGCCTCGCCGTTGCTGAGGCTGGCTTTGAACTCACGATTCTCCTATCTCAGCCTCCCAAAGTGCTGGGATTACAGGCGTGTGCCACTGTGCCCAGCTAGGAAGTAATTATTACACATGGTCGTGATGACTTTTTTGTTCTTTATTTTGGGGGTAGTAGGAATTGAACCCAGAGCCTCACATATGCCAGGCAAACACTCTACCACTGAGCTATACCTGATATCCATACATAGTTACTCTGCCCAGAGGAGGGATTATACACTTATCCTTTTGGGTGCCCATGTGGCTTAGCCATGTGACTCAGCACCAATGAACTGTTAGTTGAAGCTACAAGCATCACATCTGTGTAGGCTCTTTAAGAGCCAACACATGGTTCATATTTGCTGTGTTCTCTATTCTCTCTGTCATGGGATGTTCCAGAAAGTTGGATCCCAGAGTGCAAAGAACAAGTCAGAACTGGCGCATGATGGACGCTAGCGTATTTGACAAGCGACCCTTTATTGTGTCATATGCTAAGATTTTTGAGGTCACTCAGTACTGCCACTTAACTTTACCTAACCCAACTGATACAGTATCCTTCCGTATCTTGCAGTGTGCCTGTTCTATATAACACAAATATACATACACAATTACCTTTCTCCCAAATGCTATATTATACATATTGCTTTGCAACTTGCTTGTTTTTTAAAAGCTCAATAATGTATTGTGGGAATTTGAACTTACTTTAATGTAAGCCTAATCTGAGTTTCCAAATGCTCAAAAACAGTTTCCTAAAGCCAGAAATTTGTTTCTTTTAAATGGGAGTCAATAGAGGGGTTATCAAGTTAATGCATGGGGGAATTAAGCTGAGTGTGAATTCCAACATTAGAGCCTTCCTTGTTTCTGGAGTGTTATTGACAGTGAGCTGTGGATTTGCATGATTCCACATGCTTTTCCTGCCCAAGGAAGCAGGAAATCCAGGAGGTTGTTTAAGTGCCTGTCTTTCTCTTTGTAATTTTGCAGGCCCTGTCTGTGGTTGGAAGCAAAATCCAGGATTTCCTCAATAGCTTGGAGTTGGAGGGCTGTTACTGTGGTTATGACTTCAGCCCAAATGTCAGGAGAATTGAGCACTTAGTTTCTTGGTTATGCTATCAAACTGAAATTAAAATTGGCCTCCTGGGTCCCCTATATTATGGCACTACTGTGCTGAACCTTTGTGTCATCTTTCACTCTCTCACCTGCTTGCCTAGGAGCTCTTGGAGGTAATTTTTATCTGTTTGATTCACTCTATGATCTCAGTGTCTGTAATATCTCCTGACATATAGTAAATGCTTAATAAATACTCCACAGATGAATGACTCCAAGCAGTTGCAAAGCCTTGTGACTTCTCCCCCTATAATTTATCTTCCACCTGTCACATCATCCTCTGTCCATATCCATTGAGATGACCTGTGGTAGATGAAAAATTTCAAGTTTTGTCAATCCTCCCATTGAAAAGTGAGCCCATGTCCCAATCGTTGAATCTGCATGTGGGGGGTTGACTACTTGAACCAATAAATATGATAGAAGTGATACCATGGCAATCTCCAGACCCTGGACAGACAAGGATCTCCAGAGATCAGCAATTTCTACCTCTTGTCTCTCAGAACCCTCACTTTTTTTTTTTTTAAATATTTTGTTTAGTTGTAGATGAACACAATATCTTTTTATTTTATGTGGTGCTGAGGATCAAACCCAGTGCCCTACGCATGCGAGGCAAGCACTCAACTGCTGAGCCATAGCCCCAGCCCCGAACCCTCACTTTTAAAGACCTCACTGCTGGAGAGACCCTGAAGCTACATGGAAGGGGAAAAGGGTTCATCTGAACCCAGTCCCCAGCCATTTCTTCCAAGAAGCCAGGCATGTGAGGGAAGCTGTCTTGAGTCTTCCAGACTGTTCAACCACACCTGTTGAATACCATTGAGTGATCTAGGGTATACTGTACAGAACAGAAGAATCACCCAGTTGAGCTCTACACACTTCTTGATCCACACAATTGTGAGTTGTAATAAAATTGTCATTTTGAGCCATTAAAGTTTTTTTATTTTTGTCAATTAATCCAACAAATATTTATCCTGTGGTTTGTCATGTGTATGGCACTACAGTCAATTTATCTTCTAAATGCTTACAACCTAGTATGCTAAAAGAGAATCAACACAGTCAGACAAAATGGAGCCCTACAACAAAACAAAATGCGAAGACCGAAGTAATTTTATTTATTTATTCATTTTTTGGTATTGGGGATTGAACTCAGGGGTACTCGACCACTGAGCCACATTCCCAGCCCTATTTTGTGTTTTATGTAGAGACAGGGTCTCACTGAGTTGCGTAGCACCTCCTTGTTGCTGAGGCTGGCTTTGAACTCGCGATTCTCCTGTCTCAGCCTCCCAAAGTGCTGGGATTACAGGCATACGCCACCGCGCCCAGCTAAGAGCGAAGTAATTTTAGTGAAGTAAAATAACATATTTACCTGGAGTATATTGGGATTTCTGGAGAAGTCTCCAGTAAAGCATCCTCCATTCTTATTGACGTTCTGAACAGAGAAAACAGGAATGTTGAGCCATTAAGTTTTGGGGTTATTTGTCAATAGAGCATAAAATAACCACAATGTTGCTCTGACTTAGGAACTTAGAACTTCTTGCATGAAAAACTGACCCCTCCAAGCAGTCTCTTACCCTTCCCAGTACTGCCTATACTGCTCAGGTGAGTCTTCATGAGGAAACCATGTGAGGCTCATGTTGACCATTGACAGACCACGGCCCTATCCTTTTAGCATGCCCTATTGGTCTTTCAAGATCTATCTCTGAATCCAACGTTCCATGTACCCCTTGTCCTTCCCTCACATGTCTTATATCCTAACCTCCATTCAGCTTTAGATGAGTCCCCTTGACCTCCCATGATTTTTATTTTGTTCATGTTTTCTCTCATCCTGGAATGGCTTTCCTCTCATCCATGTATGTCCACATCCTACTTGCCTTCTGAAGATGTCCACAAATGTCCATCACCCGGGAGGAAAGGATCCTTGAATTTTCACAGCATTTTATCTGGACCACTCATAAAACTTACCCTTTTCTTCCTTTTAAATTTGGAAACATATCTTTAACATTCCTCAAAGACTAGGAAATCCTTACAGGCAGGATTCATGTGTTACTTACTTATTTTAAACTCATTATTGAACTTAACAAAACAACAACAAACTTGGGTCTTACAGATCCTTAAGAAATATTTGTTGGACAAATAGGTGGATAAATGGGTGAATGGGGATCAGTCTCACTTCTTTGTGACCACAGCTCAGCAGCAGTCACATCACAGGCATGTACCCTTACAAACCACAGGTTTAGTTTTCTCATTTGTACATTGGTGGAAATAACAATATTATAATATCAGTCTGGCATCTCTAATATGGTTGTTGTGAAGCTTGGATGGGATGTGAAGATAAGAAGCATTAAATGCAAGGTATTCACATGGAATTAAATAAAGCCGATAGTTATCAAAGGTGGCTGATGTAATTGATGTCTCAGTACATTTATAACAAGCCAAGAAATTTAAAGAAAGGTCCAGGGTTGTTCCCAGGGACACAGCCTGGAGAGATACGGGGAAAGACCAGAGCAACTCAAGGGACCACCAATCTATTCTGTTTTCTTCTTCTTTTTTAAAAAAAATATTTATTTTTTTAGTTGTAGTGGTTAGAATATCTTTATTTTATTTTTATGTGGTGCTGAGGATCGAACCCAGTGCCTCACGCATGCTAGGTGAGCAATGTACCACTGAGCCACAACCCCAGCCCCTCTGTTTTCTTCTTAATCACACACTTCAGGGCAAGAGGAGAAAATGAAATCCTATAGCCTTCTGTCCCAGCTCCTAGCAGGTACCAAGCACCAGGTCATCTTAGCTGCCTGGATCCCTTCCAATCAAATGCTCGAGCACCTTTGAGCAGCAGCCTTATGGAATCTGGACTCTTGCTATAGATGAAAAAGATCCTACTCACATCTGCTGAAGTGGAGAGGGAATTCCATTGGCCCATGCAGATTCTGGAAAGTGTCTGAAAATACACTATTTCAGGCCTGGTCAGAGCATTTGCTGAACCGAGTCCCAGGCCTTTGGTTTTCTCTCTGCATTTCTCAGCTCTGCTCTCTTCTGTCTCGCTTTCCATCAGAAGCAGGTTCTCCCATGTGGTGGCACAGATGGTCCCTAGCAGCCTCACACTTACATCCTACCAGTTTAGCACCACTCTCTCCCCTCAGTAGAAGAGAGCTCTTCTCTTTCTCAATAGTTCCAGAAAAAGTCATGGGATTAGGACTCACTAGACACACTGGAGTCCTTTCTCTGAGCCAATCACTGTGGCCAGGGGGGTTGACCCTTCTGATTGTCCAGTCCTAGGCTATCTGGAGACCTCAGGATCTGAAGCTGGAGGTGGTGTAGTGATTATCCTAAAGGAAAGGGTGGTGTTGTCACCAAAGGAATGGGGAAGAGAAGTTAGTTAGGGAAAACAATTTATCCCGTTCCATTGGTCCTAGCAGGAGATACCAAGTTCTACATAAAAAGAATGTTTTTCTTTAAGCCTGGTGTTGGGTGTTCTTTCTTCCTTTCTTTCTTCTCTTTCTTTCTTCCCTGGGGATTGAACCAAGAATCTTGTGCATGCTGGGCAAGTACTCTACCAACTGAGCTATATCCCCAGCCCAGGGGCCTGTTTGATAAAGTTAGAAGGCTGTTATTTGAAAAGATGAATATAACTGAAAAACTTCTGGTATTACTCATGTTAAGAAAGGGAGGGGCTGGGACTGTAGCTCAGTGGTAGAGCGCTTGCCTCGCGTGAGGCACTGGGTTTGATCCTCAGCACCACATAAAAATAAAGAAAGATATTGTGACCATCTTCAACTAAAAAAAATAAAAAAAAGAAAAGAAAAAAAGGGAGAACAAATTACCAGTATCAAGAATGAAAGATAAACTGGGCGTGGTGGCGCAAGCCTGTAATCCCAGCACTTAGGGAGGCTGAGACAGGAGAATCGCGAATTCAAAGCCAGCCTCAGCAACAGTGAAGCACTATGCAACTCAGTGAGACCCTGTCTCTACATAAAACACAAAATAGGGCTGGGGATGTGGCTCAGTGGTCAAGTGCTCCTGAGTTCAACCCCTGGTACCCCCCCACAAAAAAAAAGAAGGGGAGAGGAGATGCAGAGACAGGCACAAAAGGAGAATGTCATGTGTTGATGGAGGCAGGAATCGGAATAATGTGTTTACAAGCCAAGGAGTGTCCAGGATTGCTGGCAAAACTGAAGCTGAGAGAAAGGCACAGAGCAGATGATAGAAATATAGACTGAGAGCCTTCGAAGGAATCAATCCTGCTGACACCTTGACTTCATACCCCCAACCTCCAGAATTGTGAGGGAATACATTTCTGTTGTTTAGAGCCTCATAAGTTTGTGGTCATTTGTCACAGCAACTCTAGGATATGAATTTTTGCCTGTATTAATGAATTTCCTGGTTACTCAAGCAAAATTATGTTTCTCTTACATATAGCTAATTATAATGTGGTATGTACACTGTGCTATATCCTGAGGCTACAAAGAAAATTAGACCCTGTTCCTACCTTTGAGGCATTTGTCCTATGGCACTAAGCCCCAGGGTCATCTAATGTTACTAGGGCCAACATCCAGCAGAGGGACAAAGAGAAAGTCAAAGTCATACTGGGAAGACAATGTCCTACCCCTGAACATTCCCCAAATACTCATGGCTTCCCAGCTCAAATTTCTTAGCCTGGCAGTGAACGCCTCAGTCTATATTTCTATCATCATCTCTCACCATATCCAGCTTCTCCTTTCCTTCCATCTCTGTTATTGTTTGGATCTCAAATGTTCAACCAAAGCTCATGTGTTGAAAGCATGATCTCCAATTCAGCAAGTTACAGAGGTGGGGCTATACCTCATTAGTACGTTAATCAATTTGCTGGATTAATCCATTGATAGCTGAATGGACTACATGTAGTAGGCAGGTGGGGAGTGGCTGGAGGAAGTAGACCATGGAGGGCATGGCCTTGGTCTATATCTGTCCCTAGTCCCTTTCTGTCCTGCTCTCGGCCTCCTGCTGCCATAAACTGAGCAGCTCTCCTCTGCCACGCCCTTCCACCATGATGTTCTGCCTCACCTCAGGCCTAGAGCAATGGAGTCTGCCAGTCATGGACTCAGAAACTATGAGTTAAAATAAATTTCCTTCTCTAAGTTGTTCTTGTCAGGTATTTTGGTCACAAACATGAAAAGCTGACTAATACAACCTCTTTTGCTATAGTTATATTAAATTATTAAGTATACCCAAAGATGCCATATGCTTTTACAAGTTGTTACATTTGCTCATAGTGGTGGTCTACATAGAGTTCTTTCCTCTACCTCAAAGTCTTTACTATCTTTACTAGTTGCCTAGGGCAGCCATAATAGACAACCACAAAAAAAGGTGGCTTAAACCAACAGAAATGTATTCTCTCATGGTTCTGGAAGCTAGAAGTCTGAAATCAAGGTGTCATGCTGTCTCTGAAGACTCTAGGGAGAATCATTCCTTGTTTTTCCTTGCTTTTGCTGACTGTCAGCAATCCCAGACATTTCCTGGCTTGTAGACATGTCACTCTGATCTCTACCTCTGTTGGCACATGGCATACTCCCTATATCTGTGTCTGTGCCCAGATTTCCCTGTTTTTATAAGGACACTGAGTCATTGGAATAGGACTCACCCCAATCCAGAATGAGCCTCCTCTTAACTTGATTAAATCTGTAAGGAATGTGAATAAGGTCATATTCATGGGTACTTGAACAAATCTTTCAGGGGAACACAATTCAACCCACAACATCATTCCTTCAAAGCTCAGTTCAAATGCTACCTCCTCCAGGAAGCCTCCATTACCTACCTATGGCACAAATGTCTGGCATCCCTGAGTTCTGCCTTAGGTTTATCACCTTTGGCTCTGCAAGAGAGATCTTTGTGAATTCATTTATGTAGAGATTTGAAGGACAGGACTGGGACTCAGACTTCTTGTGTGTGGCTCAAAACCATTGGTAAGTACCTATTTTATTACTTAGAAAATAATCTATAAATGCATGCCATTTGGAATTGTACTGGTAAAGAATGGTTTGCAAGCCACTGGGAGGAAAAAGAATAAGATTAAAACTGGCGTTAATACAGCTTATCTACTTCTGTTCCCACCTGAAATGGTCAGAATTTTGGTCTCTTGCATCCTCTAGATGGGAGAGCTTTGAACTGTTCTGAGGGATTAAGAAGAGTCTGAAACTCCAAGAATGGTCCCACCCAGTGACCACTATGGCTCCAGAATGGTGACCCCCACTTTGATCTAGTGATAGCCCCCTGCCCCCAACTTTGCCTACTTGAAAACCCCAAACCAAATCCTTAACTGGAAGAACTGTGTCAGAACCCCTGAAAGGACAGCCTGGGTCCCCATGGAACTTCATCACAAAGTTGTTGGCTGGACACTGAGCCCAGATAATGCTGATCTCAATACTAAGAGGAAACAGAATGGCTGGCCCAGAGCCCAGGCTCATTCCCTCCATAGTCTAAGCATTTGACAGAAGTGGAGCTATTACGGTCTGCCTCCAGACAAGTGAGTTAAGAATAACTTTGCAGAGGCTGTGCTCTACAGGCCTAGTCATCCTGAAATAGCTGAGACATGATTGCCCAGTACTTTGATGCCTGTCTTTCAGGGAGCGACTGCAGAGAACAGGCCAGGAAAACATGGCATTATTTTTCCCTCTTCATGAGAATGTTTCAGTGAGACCCCAAATCAGAATTCAAGGCCCAGGTTCCAACTACGTCTTGGTTAGGGTTTCTCCTAGTATTTTGGTGACTCTTGCCAAATCGAACAGTTCCTGATGTAAGAACTATTTGAATCAGGATCTCAGAGCAATTGGTTTCCTTAGGAAAACTCACAAATAAATTCCAATGGAAAAAGACATATTAGTAAGAGCCCTTACATAGCATTTGCATGGCCTTCTCAGGTGCTGTTTGAAGCACTTTACGTAGATAGATACTACAGTAGACTAAATTATTGTCCCAAATATTCTTTGCATCTCTTTGTGGGAAAATTATACCTCTCCACTATGTTGATATCAAACCTGTGTAACTGACTTTGGCCAGGGAAATATAAACAGAAGTTACATGTGTTATTTTTGAAAAGAAGCCTTAAGAGTGTCAACCATGCCATCAACTATGCCTTAATACCAGCAGTGTTCTAAATAAGGGCTGTTTCTTCAGTATGGTCCCAGAGGAGAGAGCCAAAGGCAGCCTGTAATGGACATTGTGCTATAAACAAGAAATGAAACTTGGCCTGTGTAAGCCACTGAGATCTTGAAGTTGTTTGTTTTTGCAGAACAGCTTAGCCTAAGCTGACTAGTATCATCATTCCTATTTCACAAATGAGGGAAGCCAGGCACACAGAGATTGTGCAACTTGCCCAAGGTCATACAACCAGGCTATAGAAGAACCAGGATTCAAATCCAGTCCGACCTCTTAACCACATCAGTTTATTGCCTTGGAAATCATCTTTGTTGTTTTCCTTCAAAACTCCTTTATCTGACAATATCCCCATATATATTATTTTTCTTCATTTCCCATGGAAGTAATTAAGAATACTCCATAGCTCATTTGATCCTCAGTAGGTAGACTCGACCAGGTATAGACTCTGTATAGTAAACATCCCTGGTTACTGAAGGAGTCAGACTCATTGGTGTGTGAAGCAGGAAACAACTTTATTTTTTCCACACTGAAAGTCTTGCAGGAATTAGTAAACTATTCACTATTAGAGATTTAAAAACCAAGATCAAATCTAATATCAAAACGCTAGTTTCTCAATCATTAGACAGCTGCTTTCCTACTACAGGTTTGGAAATCTGCAATAGGGAGAGAGAGAGTCCTGGTTGGCCTCTTCCTTGCTTCTCTGTAGGACTCTTCCACACCACCTCCACCCATCTGACTGCTTCAAGCTCTTGCAAAGTGAGAGCTGGGGCTAGGAGATGGGAATGAGTGGCAGGAAAAGTCTTACTTGGCTTTAGTGCTCTCTGGATGTGGCAGGCACTGGCACTTTGTGACAAGAGCTTGTTAAGGATTCCCCGGAGATTCTCTGGCTGGGACATCTCCTGGCACCACTTTCCGGCCCTGGCAATATACTATCCAGGCAACCACTTATGATTAGCCCTCTTATCTCTTCTGTTTGGACTCCATCCTTAGGAAACACCTATCTGTTTTCTGGCACTATTAATTGGTTTCATTTTATATAATTGGTATCATAGACTATGTATGCTTTTGGGGAGGGGGTTAGCCAGGGTTTGACGTATTTCACTCAGTAAGTCTCTCTAGATTCACGATGGGGTCCTCTTTCTTTCTTTTTTTTTAATATTTATTTTTTAGTTGTAGGTGGACACAATAGCTTTATTTTATTTTTATGTGGTGCTGAGGATCGAACCCAGTGCCTCCCGCGTGTTAGGTGAGCACGCTACCACTGTTCCACAACCCCAGCCCCGATGGGGTCCTCTTTCAAGATCACTTTCTATGGGTGTAGCAGGCCCATGGGAAAGTCCATTCATCTATGACCTGTCATGTGCAAATATAGCCTGTTCCCAAGCAGCCATCCTGAGCTACTCTATCTTTATTTTGCAGGTATGGCAGGCTCCAGGGTGAGGCCACGCTAGGGCACACAGGTAGGCTCTCTAAGCACATGAAGCTCTGCTTCACTTGGTTTGAGGACAGGCACCCCCTCCTGCACCTTGTACCACAGGTTGATGACTTGGTGGAAACTCTCCCTTTGCAACCTGCTGGGGAAGTTGGGAAGTTCCAGTTCCTCCTTGTGTATCTTGCAGTGACTGATGCTCTGAGAGCCCCCAAAATGGATAGTTTGGGATCTTTTTTTTTCTTCCTTTTTAGTGAGTTCTGCGTAAATGGTCTGGAGCCTTTCTTTGAAGTATGCGGTCACCTAACACCCTGTGTTCTCAGTTTGAGGGTACCCATTGCAACAGAGACAGTAGGAAAAGCTGCAAGTTAACACCCTGTTATGGCAACTTGGAAGTTAAAGGGGCCCTTGCTTAGGAATGTCCCTAACCCTGAGGCCTCAAATTGCACTTGTAATACGTGTGTCCCAAACCTCTCCAGCTTGGGAGGCCATACTGCCATTTAATGTGTAAATCATAATCGCCAGGCCCCAGCCTCCTTGGCTGCATACTTTTACCAGGTTGTCTTTTACAAGTTTTCTGGGACTCCTGAAGAAATGATCCAAAGGGCTAAAAATCCACCTTGACCACCCCCCCTCTTCCACTCAATAAGCCTTGAGATTCTGGGTCATTTCCTTTTTCCTTTCTCTTGAAGGAGCCCTCCTCAATCTAGAGGCTAAGTCCTCAGTATTTCAGTATGCTTTCACCCTAAGCATGAATGCAGATGTCTCCCTCAAATGCCACCAGCAAAGCCGAGGAAGATTTGAATATTTAGGGAGACTACTGAAAACTTGGAGGTAACAGAAAAAATAGTATGGAGGATCTTCATACTGTCTTCTTAGGGTTGCCAGATAAGATACAGGATGCCCAGTTAAATCTGAATTTCAGATAAGCAACAAATATGTCCCGGGCAACATTTGGAACCACACGGTAATTGGGACATACTTCGGAAGTTCAAATTTCACTGGATGTCCAGCATTTTATCAGGCTGCCCTCTATATTCTGGGTATCTCTCTGTGGTCCCTTACATGTCTACTGGATCCAACTTACCTCTCCCAATGGGAGCATCCCAGAAAAACTCCCTACCCTGGGTCCAGCCTTTCCATTCCTTAAAGCTCCAAGAACAGGAAGTTTTCCCCTCCAGGAATCCAAGCCTCCTTCCAAGTCCCTATTTCTAGCCACAGACTCATAAAAAAACATCCATTCCTTTCAGGGAACACTCCCCCTTAGCCCCAAGAATGTGCTGTTGCCCTCTGTCCGCTAATGGTATTGGAACAATGCTCTAAAATCAGCACATTTTCTCAAGTCTGCCTTGCATAATAACTCTTTATTTTATTTTATGGTAAATTGTACACAAGGATGTTTTGATTTATGACTACAATGTGGATTAATTAAATCAATTGAATTAACATCTTTGTCATCTCAAATATTATTTTTTTATGATGAGAGTATTTGAAATTTACTCTAAGCGATTTTGCAATGTACAATACACTTTTATTAACTATATTCACTATGCTATGCAATGAATCATAAAAAAAATTATTTCTCTAGTCGATCAGATATTTTGTGCCCTTTGACCAACATCTCCCCATTCCTCCCATCCCTCCCATCCTGTGGACTCTACTCTCTGCTTCTATGAGTTTGATTATTTTAGATTCCACATAAAAGTAGGAACGTGCAGTATTTGTCTTTCTGTGCCTGGCTTATTTCACTTAGCATAATGTTCTCTATTTCCATCCATGTTGTCACAAATAACAAGATTTCCTTCTTTTTCTTTTTCTTTCTTTATTTTTGCAGTGCTGGGGATTTAACCGTGGGCCTCATGCATGCTAGGCAAATGCTCTACCACTGAGCTGTATTCCTGCCAAGGATTTCCTTCCTTTTAAAGGCTGATTGGTGCTTCATTGCATATAAATACTACATCTTTTTTTCTATATCTGTTCATAAGTTGATGGACACTTAGGTTGATTTCAAAACTCAGTAATTTTTTGTTTGTTTTTTTGTATTAGGGATAGAATCCAGGGGCACTTAACCACTAGGCCGCATTCCCAGCCCTTTTAAAATTTTGAGACAGGATCTTGCTCAGTTGCTCAGAGCCTCGATAAATTGCTGAGGCTGGCTTTTAATTTGCAATCCTCCTGCCTCAGTCTCCAGAGGTGCTGGGATTACAGATGTGCGCCACCCCACCAGACCAAAACTTGGCCAAAATTTATAGTAGTGCTAGAATGAACATGCAGATACCTCTTTGACAAACTAATTTAAAATATTCTGAGTAAGCATCAGATGTGGAATTGCCGGATGTGTTAGTCAGGGCTCTCTAGAGGAATAGAACCAATGGGAGTTATGATTATGAAAAGATGATTTATTAGATTGGCTTATACAACCAAAAGCGGGATAGTCAACAATGGCTGTCTGCAGGCTGGAAAGCTGGAGGAACCAGTAGCTGTGCAGTCTAAGATGCTGAAACCTCAGAACAAGGGGGATCAACAATGCAACCCCAGTCCAAGACCGAAGGCTTCTGGAAAGTCCCTGGAGAATCACTGGCAGAGTCCACTTTGGAAGAATGAAGGAGTGAGAGTCTGATATTCTCAGGTTACCCCAGAAGCAATCAAGAACCTGTTCAAGAAGAATGGAGCTAACATCTGCTGCAGCTTCCTTGTTCCTCCAACTTTTATTCCATCCAAGCCTCCAATCTATTGGATGGTGCTGCCCACTTAGGAAGGGTTTCTGCTTCACTTCATTATTCCACATGTCAGTCATTCCTAGACACACCCTCATTGACACACCCAGAAACTCCTTAATCTTAATCCAATCAAGGTGACAATTCAAATTAACCATTACACTGGATCATATAGTAATTCAAATTGTGGGGTTTTGTTTTGTTTCATGTTTGAGATTTTTTTTTTTTTTTTTGGTGGGGCTAAAGATTGAACCCGGCGCCTTATGAATGCTAGGCAAGGACTCTACCACTAAGTCCTAGCCTTCACCCTATTTTTTAGTTTTTTGAGGAACTTCCATACTGTTTTCCATTATGGCTGTACTAATTACAGACCCACTAGCACTGTGTACAGCTCACTTTTCTCCATATGCACAGCTGTTGTTGAGTAACCTGGCCTGAAGGAATGTGGGAATGTCAGCCAGGCTGGCTCTGGGACATGCTGCCTATAGGGGGAATTTGGTCAGCCTTGGGTGAAGATTCAGCTCCAGTAGTCATCCCTGGAGCTTCTGACCACAATTTTCTGTCTTTAGACAAGATCACATCACACATTTGCCCAGAAGAAACAATCATTTTAGGGGTTGTGATGCACTCTGTCCCACAAGACGCCACCATTTACATCTCCATGTGGAGCAGAGCAGCCCCATTCTACAACTGGACATTTAGCTTTACAGAATCAAAGGCCTATTGAAGTCTTTCCCTTAAATCAAGACTGTAAATTGTCTTCAGGCTAAAATCCCAGCTTCTCCTTAAACTTGGAGGCTTGTGCATCAGTTTTAGGGCCATGTGTGTAGTTCAGTGGTAGGACGCTTGCCTAGCATGCCTGAAGCCCAGGTTTTGATCTGTAGCACTCACTGAAAAAAAGATAAAAATTTAAAAAATTAAAATGTCAGTTTTCCCTACACAGATCCATCCAACTTTCAGCCAGGTAGGGTGGCACACATTTATAATCCCAGTCCTCAGGAGGCTGAGGCAGGAGGATTACAAGTTTGAGGCCAGCCTGGGGCTCAAAATAAAATAAAATAAAATTTTAAAAGGGGCTGGGATGTAGCTCAATGGTAGTGCTTGCTTAGCATGTTTGAGGCCCTGGGTTCAATCCCAACATTGAAAAAAAAATTAAACTTCAGTCTTAGCCAAGATATCACCTGATTCCCAGCCCCATATGTACCACTGTAAATTTATCCATTTCATTTTCTGAATGCATTCCTAGGTTTTTTGGTTCAAAACCTAGAGCAGCTTCAATAAGGCAGCTCAGCTGACACTGAATTCTTCAAAAAGCTGAAGCTTATCCCCATGAAAACCAACACTTTGTTTATTTTATCCATTTTGATTGGAATGTGTCAAAACTGTCACAGCACAGCACAGAACTGTCTGCTTTCTTTTCTTTCTTTCTGTTTTTTTTTTTTTTTTCAGTTTTTCTCTTTTGTCCTTAGGCTACCAGATGGTTGACACTACTGCAAACATGTCTTGTCTTCTCCAGCAGACTTTCCCCATTTTTTATTCACTGCTGAGAAGGATGTGTTAAACAGAGTAAATAGTATGTGCAAGCTTACAAAAAAAAATCAACCTGAATATACAATAGTGATTATTAGAGGTTGGGAAGGGTTGGGAGAAGGGTGGATAAAGGAAGGCTGGATTTGATCAGTACACTCTGTGTGCATATATTGAAATATCATATGGAACTCCATTAATATATACAATTAACACATATTGATAATTTTTAAAAAAAGAATAAATAGAAGTTCAGGGTCCAAAGACTTCTTGCAAGTAAAGTTCTTGTCTTCTGTGTGGAACTATGTGCAAGTTATTCCAGGTGCCCGGAGAGTCTTCTTTTGCTTCATGACTTAATTTTAGATTTTCATCATTCTGAAAGATTAAGATTTCTTCCCTTTTTGATCAGTGAGATGTTGTAATAATGAAGCTTGCAAGTTTCTTTAGAATGCACTATGGCAAGCTCTCCAAGTTAGAGCTGTTGCCACGGGAACCAGGCACAGTTTACTTAATGTATAAACCTGGTTATTGTATTTAAAATTCCAGGAGCAGCCAGTGACTCCTGTTGGGAAAGCAGAAACTCTGCTTTTGGAGGAAAGTGGAAAAATACCCATTTCTTATGGGAAAAGGGTAATTCCGGAGGTTCATCCTCAGTGGCCCAGAGGCAAAGGGACAATTCTCCTATACCTGCTTTCTTTTGTGCATCTATTGGGGGAAGGAAAGCGGGAAAGGGAAACAGCAGCTCTCTTCTCTTCCACCCTGAGGCTAAGGAGCAGAGGCCCAAAGAGCAGAGAAAGTCCACAACCATGACACCAGCTCTAAGGCAGAAAGAGCAAGTCTGGGAGAACCATCAAAGGAACATTTGGATCCTAAAGCATCAAGGGAAGGTAAGGGATAAATATTGTTTCCCCTCTAAAAGAAAATAAGTTAAGTAGCTCAGTGGTAGAGCACTTGCCTCTCATGTATTAGGCCCTGGGTTCCATCTCTAGCACTAGAAGAAAGAAAAAGTTAAAAAATTAAAATGTTGAGAATGAAGGAATGTACTTAATGCCACTGAACGGTAAATTTTATATATTTTACCATAAAATGAAAACATTAAATGATTCCTCTTTGCATGCTAATAGCTCCTTCCCACCTCCCCCCTACCATCGTTCTTCACCTGCTGCCCTGCTTCTATGGGAGAGGGAGCACATTAGGCAAAGAATCTTAGGTTTCAGAAGGTCATCTAGTTAATCGTGCTTAGTTAACTGCTGTGGAAACTAAGACTCACAGAGATTGGGGACAAATATACATCCTAATTCCTAACCCAGGATGTTTTTTCACTGTATCACTTGGGGTGGGAAGATTCCTGGAAAATTCAGGACTTTTCTCACTTACAGTGCTCTCTCAGAACTATAAAGAACAGTGTTTCCATAGAACAGTAGCCCAAGAGATGCAATTTCACTTCTGAATTAAAAGTGGTGACTTGAACTGGTATTGATACACCCCTGCTCACAGTAGCCCTCTTCACATTAGCCAAAAGGTACAAACCACCCAAATGTGCATCGATGGATGAGTGGATTGGCAAAACATAGTATCTACAAACAGCTCTACAATTATACAGCCTTAAGAAAATTCTGGTAGCCAGGCGCGGTGGCTCACATTTGCAATCCCAGCATTTAGGGAGGCTGAGACAGGAGAATCACGAATTCAACGCCAGCCTCAGCAATGGCGAGGCGCTAAGCAACTCAGGGAGACCCTGTCTCTACATAAAACACAAGATAGGGCTGGGGATGTGGCTCAGTGGTCGAGAGCCCCTGAGTTCAATCCCTAGTACCAAAAAGAAAAGAAAAGAAGAGAAAATTCTGATGTATGTGACAACACGGGTGACCTTTGGGGACATGTTGCTAAGTGAAGCCAGTCATAAAAGGATGAATATTGTATGATTCCACTTATAGGAGGGAGCTAGACTAGTCAAATTCATAGACGGAAGTAGAATGACAGTTGCCAGGATCCAGGGAAAGGGAGAATGGGAGTTAGTGCTTACAGGGTACAGTTTCTGTGTGGGAAGATGAATAAGTTCCGAAGATGGTGGTGATGGATGCACGACAGTGTGAATACATGTAATGCCACTGAATGGCAAATTTTATGTTATATATATTTTACCATAATAAAAAAGGAGGGCCGGGCACAGTGGCACATGCCTGTAATCCCAGCACTTGGGGGAGGCTAAGACAAAAGAATCGCGAGTTCAAAGCCAGCCTCAGCAATGGCGAGGCGCTAAGCAAGTCAGTGAGACCCTGTATCCAAATAAAACACAAAATAAGGCTGGGGATGTGGCTTGTGGTTGAGTACCCCTGAGTTCATTCCCTGGTGCCAAAAACAAAAAAAAAGGAGGAACAAAGAAAGAAAGATAATCTGCTAATTAATGGTGTCACCAAAAGGGTCTGGTGACCTAAACAGACACACACACATACACAAACCCTTGTCCTGGCAAGTCACAGTGCACATTCAATTGAAGACTCAGAGAGGCCCTAAATCAAAGACTGTTTAATTCAATTTAATCAAGCATTTCCTCAAATGAATACAGAACCCTTTTCATTTTTGTGGAATGCCCTTAACAGCCCACATCCATGGTGCACCCTGCTAAAGAGCTTCACATTGCTTACAGCATTTCTTGTAATACCTCACTGGATACTACCTGTGGGTCTAAAGGTCCTTAACAGGCCTCAAGACTCTTGATTGACTATTGGACAATCAATGAGCTTATTAATTGTGTCCATTTGTTGAAAAACTGGGGCTCAGAAAAGTCAAGTCCTGTATCAAGGCTTTATAAAACTCCTCTGCCAAGATGAGTGATAGGGCTAAGCTGGAACCCCCTTTTCCTAAACCTTGTCCTGGGCTGAGTTCCCCAACCTGGTGCTGTTTACTGCAGCCCCCTGTAGGGCCCAGACATGTGAGCAAGTACACATAGCAACCCTTGGGTCGCAAACACCAAAAGAGGACAGAATTCAGGGATCATAAACTTAAGGGCTGGTGCCCCTGGTCTCTGTCTTCCTTTTTTCTTCCTTTATCCCAAATAGGGTCTTCAAAGATGTCCTGTCGCCTAGCAGTAATTCTGAATTTTCCTTATGTAAGATTTATCAGGGTTTGTAGATTAAAATACAGATTCTCAGGCTGGTTCCCTGGAGATTCTGATTGAGTAGGTCTGGGGCAGAATTTAGGAATTTTGTTTTAACAAACACCCTACCGAATTCTAGAGGACATGTGTGTACACTTAACCTTAATGCTAAAAGTGATCTTCACAGAATGCCTCTGGCTTAGCTCCCTGCTCCAGAGATACTGCAACTGAGGCTGAACAGAGCAGACATAGTTGTCCAAGTTCACATAGCTTCTTTTTTAATTGTTTTTATCTCTTTTTTCTGGCTCAGAAAAAAACAAAAGCAAAATATTAATTTCTTTGAGAAAAGAGGCAGGCCTTTCATTTTCAAAATAAAAATCAAGCCGGGCACGGTGGCGCACGCCTGTAATCTCAGAACTTTGAGAGGCTGAGACAGGAGAATCATGGGTTCAAAGGCAGCCTCAGCAATGGCGAGGCACTAAGCAACTCAGTGAGACCCTGTCTCCACATAAAACACAAAATAGGGCTGAGGATGTGGCTCAGTGGTCAAGTACCCCTGATATCAATCCCTGGTACCAAAAAAATAAAAATAAAAATAAATCTCTGTGCTTCCCCACTCCATGTCTCAGCAAACTCTATACCATTCCATCCCTCCCTTCCCAGTGAAGACCACTCTCCTCTGGATTCTCCTGCCCTTGACCTGAACAATTGGGCAGGTCCAGTCACTCTGGAAAACCAGCCCAGCCCATGACTGCCCTTGCTATAGTCCCAGCTCTGACTGCAGTGCTGACCCAAGTTGCTTTCTGACTTTGATGGAGACCAAATGGTGCTTGGCTTCCCCGCCCCCCCCTTTCCCTCTGAGCACACTGCTGTCTCAGCCTCCAACTATGCTGCAAGAGGAAGCTGGCAGCCTCCAGGTCTCCCTCCCCAAGCAGCTTTCCCTCACCATCCCTGATGGAGAACCTGCGCCCCAACCCGTGTGAGATGGATGAGCCGAGACAAGGCTGGGCACACACACAGCATTCCGGCGTCACTTGGCAGGTCCTTGTTGAGGAACAGATGGAAAAGTCTGAGGACACTCAATTCTCCAAATTCCTTTTCTGAGAGCTTTACCCTGTCTCAGCCCCAACAAATTAGAGTCTTTTCAGACCAGTTGAAACCCAGCTCCTCCCTACCCGCATATACAACAGATTTCCTTTGCTTCAGGGTGCCAGGAAGAGTGCATCTAAGAGATCCATAAGACACTGGCTATATTGGGCCCTGGGAAACTGCCGCCTCCCTAGTGAGGCTGCTGCTGCTAATCTGGAGGGCCCAGGACTGTAGCATCTTTGCTTAGAGGGGTCTTGCTGGACACAGGCTTGCCCCAAGGGACTTCAATGCTTCCTATAGCCCTGGAATCCTCTCAGGCAAAGGAGTAGAGCTTGGAGTCACAGACCAGACTTCAAACCCTGGCTTTCTGATTGCATGGTGATAGCTCTGAACTCTCAGTCTGCCTGTTTCTGCATCTCTAAAATGGGGAGGATAGTATCTACTTCCTGAGGTTGTCACAAGAATTAAGCCAGATCCTTTGCATGAAGTGCTCAGCATGCTGCTAAGTAAATGCTCAGTGAACAACAGGGATTCAGGTTTCCTTGCACTCTCAGAACACTGTCTCACCTCTCCATGGCATCCTGTTGCCATGAGGGAAACCATGGACTGTGGACTATCATGGAGGCTAAATCTAGGGATCTTTTTTTGGGGGGAGGTTTACTGGGGATTGAACTCAGGGACACTCAAACACTGAGCCACATCCCCAGACATATTTTGTATTTTATTTAGAGATAGAGTCACAGTTGCTTAGTGCCTCACTTTTTGCTGAGGCTGGCTTTGAACTCGTGATCTTCCTGTCTCAGCCTCCTGGGCCACTGGGATTACAGGCGTGAACCACTGTGCATGGCCAAATCTAGGAATCTTAATTTGTGGGTCTTTACATAACAAATGTGATGGAAATAAGAATACTTGAAATATTCCCCCCAAATGTGTGGTTTAATCTTTATTGCTAAATTGCTTTTCAGAAAGTTTGCATCAATTTACACTTGCACACACAATCTACATTCTGTATGCAAAATACCTGCTTCCCTAACCCTTATCATAAATAATACCTATAGCAACTTTTTTTTCATGCTGGGGGCTCTACCACTTAGATATATATACCACTTAGAAAAATGTTGCCCCATAGCAACATTTTTAGAAATCCTTAGTTGGAGGAATTATCTCATGGTTGATTGGATTGGTGAATTTGTGACTAGAAATGAGGCTAAAGTTTCTTTATCCTTATTAGACATTAGTACTTCTTCTTTTGTGATTTTCATAGTCATGTCCTTTGCTTATTTTTCAAAGTTCATTAACTTTTTAATCAATTGATTTTTAATTAATTAGTTTACCACTAATTTATCAATGAGCAACCTTTTATATAAAAATAGAAATCCTGGGGCTGGGATTGTGGCTCAGCGGTAGAGTGCTTGCCTCGCATGCGTGAGGCCCTGGGTTCAGTCCTCAGTGCCACATATAAATAAATATATAAAATATATAATATAAATAAATATATAATTATATATATAAAATATATAATATATTCATATATTACATATAAATAAATACATAAAATATATAATACAAAGGTATTGTGCCCATCTATAACTAAAAAAATATTTTTTTAAAAAAGAAATCTTTTTCTGGTCATATATGACATTAGTTTTTTCTGCTTTTAACTTTTAACAATATTAAATTCATGTATTCCAAAAGTTTACATTTTTAGACAGTCAAAGACATTTTTTCTTTTAGGATTTCTGTTTTTGATATTATACTAAAGATGATCTTCACCTCAAGGTTGTATAAATATTTACTTATATTTCATTATGGTAGTTTTTTCCTTTATGTATTAGCACCTTTAGTTCATCTAGAATCATGCTACTGATGTTAACCACAAATGACCATATAAATTTA